>CBVK0102022388.1:0-12937 GCA_900067695.1 Picea abies | reverse complement strand
CCATAATACGTGCAATCTCTCCACTGATATCAACAAAGCAGGGTGAGTAACTCTGCCAATATCAATGCAACCTCGTGTTTGACCCTTGTGTGAGAAGGGCTTCCCAGGACATGACGTTGCAAATGGAATTTAACACTCCCTAACACAAGATGCTATTATGTGTTTTGTGCTTTTGGAGAGTGTATCTCTCTTCCTACTCCAAAGCGCTAGCCTAGCTAAATGTTGGTCTAATAGAGCCCTAGAAAAGAGTTACTAGTTATAACTTATGATTGCGCAGTGTTATTAAGAGTTGTTGTTTACTCAAAGGAGACAGAGATGAAACTTATGTTGTATGACTCTGACCCAACAATGCATGGATGAGAATGAAATATATCACTTTTCGTTCAATGAATCCTATGGATGGGAGGGAAAGAGAAAGTTTTCCATATCAACCATGAACTACAATGCAAAATTTCCTTTAAAATGCAAATGCAACAAATCACGCATCAAATAACAATTCTCTATTGCTAATTTTTCAACAATTTCAATAATTTGATTTTCAATGTTTTCGAAGACGAAAAATGATTTTTTGAAAGAAAAACTTTGTTCACTTTTCAAAAAGGACTCACACCATGATAGTGGAGTACAGAAAATCAAAAACCAATGAACAAGCAATGATAAAGAACCCAATCCACTCTTTCAATGAAAACAAAAATAAAAAGCAAATCAATATAGTCTTTTCAATTGCAAAAGAAAAATGATCTTTCAAACAATAAGAAAATGATAAAGACCAAGAAAACTCAACTTTCAACCAATCACTGGTTCTTAACTAATCAAACACACTCAGATTATGAAATTAGAGATAATGGTTTTGTCAAGAAAAGTCAAGAAACGAAAGTCAAGACAAAAGTGACAAGAAGAGCCTTGAAATCCTAAGACTGTTCATGCACGCAAACGAAGACAAGAAAGACACCAATCAATGGTCCAAGAAACTCTTATGAGGCACCTAGACTGATCTGGACAGTTGAAGCGGCCAAAACTCAAATCCAAAATTTTGAAAAAATGAGTTCGCAGGCTGGTAGTATTACACAGTGCGAGAATTAGTGATTCTCACAGGTGGCCCTTGAGAAAAGTGCGAGAACCTCACACTACAACCTAAAGGCAAAGTGCGAACTCTGTGGATTCTCGTGGGCTACAGTGAAGTGCAGTGCGAGAACCTTTGAAACTAGTCAATTTTTTGGAAAATGAAGCAAAAATTGAAAAGGCCTCTGGACCCAGAGGGTATATCAGGATATCCTGAAGACTCAGAGATTGATAGGAAAGGAGAAAAGTGAAACAAGAGCAAATGGCCACAGAAAAATACCAAAATCCACAAAGAAAATAGGATGTTCCCCAGTGGAGTCACCAATTTTGTTATCGGATTAATTGGTAGGTGCAGACACTAACAGATCTCCCTAGATCCACCTGAATCTAGAAAAAAACAGGACAGGACATGACTATTTCCCTAATTTTTGACCATTGAATTAACTAGGAGGCAAGAACAAATAACATACCTTATTATCGCTTCCTAGGGTCTTTGTTGCTCCCTCTTCGCGCCAGTGCTCTCGTGAAGTCAAGACCAAGACAACACAAACCAACCAAAGTGAAGATAGCACAATCTATTCAATTGTCAACCTATGTGTATGATCAAGGAATTACACAATAAAGTGGAAGTAGCTTTATGGGAAAGGGACATGCCACTATATCATATTAATGGAAAGTAAAGATTACAACCTGAGCCTTGATGTCGTAAGCTTCCTTTCGATGGCTCTTGGCTCCAACACACACATTTTCTCAATCCTTGCATGAAGAAGATCAAATCCTCTTAATAGACTTGCTAGAGTCTCCAAGCTGTTTTTTAATGCTAAGTCCTTCACACAATTCTTTCACCAATTCTCCAATGAATCTTGCTTAACCTTTTCCATGAGAATTCTCTCAATATATAGGAGAGAATGAGATAGTTACTTGGATAAGAATGATCCCAAAATATTAGGGAATCCAGTACAACGATAACCATTTGAATGCCAACCCATCCTTCTAGAAGATTCCCTTCTAGAAACATCGAGAATTCATCTTTTTCCATGCTTTAGGAAGAGTTCGCACCCTGACTATTCAACACAGTGCAAGAAGTTCGCACCCTGGCTTAAAGCAGCCCGCGAGAATCAGGCATTCTCGCACCCAAATGTACTAGCAGCCTGCGAACCTTCTTCAAAAATGAGTTTTCTGGGAAGAGATAAAAGTAACTTTTCTCAGGAGAAAGTTCTTATGAAGAGCCTGAGTACATCATCATGACGACCAAAATCATGGGTAACAGGGATGGGAGCCAACCTTCCATATTTATGGCTTGTCTTGGCCTGGTGCTATGTGGCTAATCAATTTATAACATTGAATTCACATAATATTGAAATTTATTTATGAGACTAAACTCGTAAACTAACACTTGAGCATCTATAATTCTTGCATCTGAACTCCTAACAATGATCCCAATTGGGATCAAAATGCGTTGACTATACCTCATTAAAAACATAGAGACTTTAAAAAAACATCAAATCTTTTACTGCTTATTACATGTTTAAAACATCTATGTTCTCAAATCGTCAATTTCATTAACAATAAAAATTCCATAAAAGTTCTCACAGTCAATTTAACCAACCAAATTCTGGCTAAATTTAAATATTGTTAGTTAACTCCACCAATATATTCTTATTAATCACACCATTCCAATCTCTTTAGGGTTATAAGGTTGTTGCATTTGATTTTGGAGTAGATAAATTTTAATGTTTTTTTTTATTATTTATTCTTATTAAATTGGATAATAAATTTATTATTAAATTCTTCAAAATTATATATTTTAATAACACAATTAATTTAACAACTTCAAAAACCTCTCTTATAACTAGATTATACAATATATGCATACAATATACATCACTTATTTAGTTGTTAAACATTTGGCTAAACAATTTTTTTCAATTTTATAAAAATCACTTATTTAGTTGTTTATTAATTTATTATTAATATGTAATTTAACTTAAAATTAATATAAGATATCCAAAAGTAAAGAAAAATAAACTTAATAAATAGACATTTTCATATCACAATCAATTAAAAGAAAATAAATGACCATTTTCATATCACATTCAATATACCATCTCCAAAGAAAAAAAAAGAAAAAGCCAAATAAGTGGGCATTTTCATATCACAACTAGCATACCCTGAAGGGGGAGAAAGAGAATGCCCAAATGAATTCGGATGATATTTTTTTTGAAGATAAAATAAGTGTGTTAGATTATTTAATGATAACTAATAGAGGGTCCATGAATAATGTATAATGGGCTACAGCTTGGTGTGGTCATTCAAATGTACATATGACTATAGAGGAGATTACACATGTTGATCATTTATTAAAAAGTATTTTTTCAAGAGAATAATGATGAGTTGATTTCCATTGGATTACTTGAAATCTACGATGTATGATCAATTACAACAACAAAAAAAATTGAGCAACCTTCACCCAGTTTCCATCTAATTTTTCTACATTCTTTTAGTTTGAGGAGACGTAGCAATGGATTGTTGTCTTAAGAATAAAGATGCAGTGATGATACTTTGTTTAGAACATCAATGAATTGGTGTTTACCAAATTTGTGATATCTATGTTTTTTCCATGTGGGTTTACCCTTAGCTATAGGTTGGCTCCCCGAAACATCCTCAAGCCACAAACTACCTCAAACTACAAAATGCTTAGCAACAGGTCACACAACTATAGTTCGGCTCCATCTTAGTTCGAATGTAGAATTAATGGTTGGATCAACAATCCATAGTGTTTGTGGGTTCCTCATTTGCAGGTTTCATTACTGCTCACACCATGGCCTAAATAAGTATGTCCCTCTCCAATGTAGGTTGTGTTCTCTCTATCTTTGCTTTAATTCCCATAGGCCAACTTTGAGTATTCAATTTTTCATGTATGTTATGTGTCTCGTCATTCTACCTCTGTGAAGGTCGTATGCTCTAAATCTGATCGACCTACCTTCATTTGAGTCCCATCCCCATTTCTTCTATCCCATGACTAGATCCTGTCGGCCATAATCTATATTATTCAAGTTGACACAAATCTCTATCATTCATGTTGAAGCTACAAGCCTGCAATTTGACTAGGGTAATTCAATCCTTAGTTATATGTCAGCTGCTCAAAACAATGAAGTCTACTCCCCAAGCCACAAACTACCTCAAACCATGAAATGCATAGCTACAAGTGACAAAAATATAGTTTGGCTCCATTTCAGTCATTTTAGTTCAGGTGCAAAATTATTGGTTGACTCAATTGTCCATAGAAGAACTAAGTAAGATCTTTGCAACAAAAAAAGACACTTAGTTTAGATATCTTCCTCACATGAGATATAAATATTTAATATATTTTTATGAAATTAAATTTTATATAATAAAAAATTAACAAAATGTACAATAAACCTAAAATGAAACATGATTGAATTAATATTAATTTTTATAATAATAATAATAATGTACTTTAATGTAAAACCATTGAAATCAACTTCACCATTCTCTTTTTTTCAATCAAAACTTGCAATTAATTTACATAATTTTTAATATAAAAAAATCTAATAAAAATAGTTGAATCCCTCAACACTTAAGGTTCATGTATACAATCACCATTCTCCTACAACCCTAACCCTTCAACACTATAGGGTTCATATATACTAAACAATATTTCAATTTTGAAAATTTAAATGCATTTTGAGATGAAAATACATTTTTGTGTTATATGGTAAATGAAAAAAATGGGATACAATGGCATTCAAAGTATAACAACAAATAATGATCAATAATATAAATAAAATGAAAAATTTTAAAATTAAATAACAATTGTAATTTTAAAATTAGATATCTAAATAAAAAAACTCTATTAAATATATATGATCTCTACAAAATGGATTTAGCTTATTTTCATGTATTTAAACCAAATTTACATCTATCAATATTTACTATTGTATTATAAAGATTTGTAAATTAATGAAAAAGTGCTACCAATTCTATAATGTAACAAAATCCTAGATTATAGAACAAATTTATTACAACCATTCATTATCCATGACATGTAGATTTGGGGTGAGTGGCCTATGTATAAGGACCTAAAAAATGCATCAATTAACACACTTCTTGCACCAAACTCTAAATCCCTAAGTAACCCACCACCCAGTGCATGGAATAGACAATCCAATAAAATTATAAATAAAAATAATAAGAGAAAACTCAAATTAATATCTAATATATGCCTAATTGTTAGATTTGATAAACAAACTTAAAATCAGAGATCAAGGGTTTGATGTTTCTTATGTACAATTAACTTATCATGGCTATAAAAATGATTATTCAACAAAAAAAATCCTTGCAAGACACCCATTCAACTTTAGTTATTTTTTGATATTTCTTCATTTGGTACATAGCAACTTGATTTTGGACATTCACCCCTGTTTCTATGCCCTTTTACAACAACCATTGCTATTTCTAAGCTTTGGGGGTTGAAAATATAAACCAAGGAATCAAAGAAAAAGCAAGACCAACCCTTAGAAAAAAATGGACTTGAAGAGTGAGTGACTCTTTTATCCTTGTACATATTATATTCTTATATATCATTTTTCTAACTTTAAAATTTCATTATTTTTTATTTTAAAAATTAATAACAATGGAATCTTAACAGTTTCAAAGACACTCACGAAAACTTAATATCATAGCCAACCTGATATTTATGACAACCAAAAACATTAAAAAAATCTTGCACCAAACCATTTTCAGCCATACTCAAGATTTAGCCAAATTGATCACAACTTTCAGCCATACTCACTCCCTTAAATGTGTTGGCTACAAAGCCCCAGTAAGCTAGTGGAATCCAAGAAAAATTTAGCTTGGTTAGTAATTGAAATTGGATTAACTTGAGAAACAATGGCTCCTTTTTTTTCTTAAGAAGTTAAGATTCCTTTTTTGTTATTTATTAAATAAAATAAAGTATAATCTAAAAACTTTAAAATAATAAAATATATCTATTTTATATAAAAATAAGTTACATTATAATATTTTTTAAATTTATAATTTTATATATAATATTTTTATTGATATTTTTAATCATTTTAAATTATAAATTATATATATATAGATTGACAAAATTGATCATAACTATTATTCAAAATACAAATTAACATTATTGAACATTATTATTTAAGAAAAACTATTATATAAATATTTTATATTATTTTAAATTATTATTTTATATAAAATATTTTATTTGAGTTTTTTTTTAATGGATTATTCAACTGTTACACACTATGAACTTACTCATTTAGCAAAAGTAGAACTTTGTTGAGATATTCCCAACAAATAATTAGGTTGTTTAAAGTGATTCACTTACATCATTAAGTAATTTAAATATTGATTGGACAACCATTTTATCTTTCATGGAAAAAATAATAATATTTTTATGCTTATAATTTTTACATCAGTCCGAAAGCCTTTCAAAATGCTTCCAAGCATCTCATGGAACTCAAAGCCATGGCTTTTATTCTCTGGAAACATTCCACGGGAGGAAACAACGGGCCCGAAATTTCAATGATAACATCAATCCCATCACGTAGTCCTCGAAAGACATTGGTTGGGCAACGAAGGAAGTGAAAGTTCTTGCTAATTTGTTTTTCCATTTCATGTCGGAGAAACTTGATATTCCAGTAAACCAAATGAGCAATGTTGTTCGAGGTCCACTTTACCATTTGTTTTCATGCCCTAGAAACTTGATATTCCAGCAAACCAAAGGAGTAGTGTTGTTGAAGGTCAACTTTATCAATAAAAAAAAATAAGTGATAACATGATTGACAGATGGTCGGCCATTAAAAAAGGCAAAACGTATAGTAACGTGATTGACAGATGGTCGGCCACCACCACCGTTTCAAAAGGACAAAACTCGTAGCAACAGTGCTTGAGAGAGGGCCCGGAGAACATTTCTTTTCTTTACCAAGTACTTCATCTTAGATAAAGTCATCTTAATGCCATAATCTTGGATGACCTTTCAATGTTATAACACATGCATTGCTACATGTATCTGCTTTTGCTATGATGGGAACAAAATAGATTTCTATGATAACAACAAAATATATTTACTGCAGCGGAGATGCAGATTGTCAAAGCAGGTATTCTGGCCACCTTTGCCTATATTGGCATTCCATTAAGCTAGAGGACGGGTAGGAAAATTTTCTAGTGAATGGAAATGTTGACAAACTCCAGGTTTTAACAATTTATTGACAAATTCAGGTTTTAACAATTTATATAATGTTACTACAAGATGAGAAGTGAGAAGTGCATAAACATCCAAAAAGGAATTGACAAACATGTGTTTTTATTAATGGTCAGGCATCATGCATTATTATTGAAAACTGCTTCAATCCTATCAAAAGTCTAATACTCAGTTTATCCCTTAAAATGGTTTTTCTTGTTATTAAAATGATTATTCTATCAAATTAGATCCTATGATCTATTATTTGGCTGGATAATATTACAATGGGCTCTAATTGGAAAGGTGCTGCCAAATCAAGGATCTATGAGCGTGATGCGGCATACAATAGAAGTCACCTCAGGGTTTTAGAGATTATCTGCAGCTGCATACAATATAAGTCACCTCAGGGTTTTAGAAATTATCTGCAGCTGCATAGAATCGGGAGCTTTAGGCTTATTTTATGAAAGAGGTTTTGAACTAACATTTGACTGCTTTTTTGAAACCATAATTAAAAGTAGGCCGCCTGTGTCTCGTTCCCGTCGGCAATTCCCTCCCACAGGCTTGGTAGGCTTATCACCGACTGCATCAAAGAGATTAGCAACTGCCTCGTCTCGGAATGCAATAAACTCCGCCACGCTATCACGGAAACCCTAGGCTGCGTTCTGGCCCGGGATGATCTCGTATTATTTAGCGAAAATAAAATACGAAAATAACGTGAACTTGCTCGATAGGGTTAGCCTCCGGTGAAAGCAGATCCGGGATAAAATGCTCGCTACTTAAGACGCCTTTGCCAAGGTCGCCTTTGATGCAGTCGAGAAGTTAGTCCAGGAATTCAGTGACAAAAGAATGAGGAATGAGGAATTCAGTGGCAAAAAAAATTCAGTGACAAAAGAATGAGGAATTCAATGGCAAAAAAATGAGCGAAATAAAAACATAACTCGAATGCAAAGGGCCATCCTCCTTATAGGCTTGTAAATTTAAGAGGAACGAATAGGGCGGTGGAAGAAGGAACAGGGAGGTGGTGCAACAAGGCCGTGGAAAAAGTGGAAATAGGTAAGAAATAAATGGACCGTTGAAGAAAGTAAGAAATAAATGGACAGGTTGTTGAAAGTACACTGAAACATAGAGAGGTTCTCGGCCCATTCCTGTGCATCGTCCTAAATTGGCCGAGAACCTCCAGCTAAATAACGCCTAATAATTAATTAAAAAAACAAACTTATTTTACATGTAAACTATTTTCGCTCTTTATTATAGCTAATACAACTTGTCTAAATAATACTATGCATTTTCATATCAATCATAGGAAAAATAAAATTTTATATTAACATATTCCAAACACCCACTGGGCTCGACTGTTGAGCTTTACGTATGACTCTGAATCCTCCTTAGAAACACTGAAGTGACAAATCTTAAACAAATTCTGTCACTTCCTTGTATTTATCCACCACCAATTAAACCAAGCCAAATAACTGCGTTCCCGACGATCTGACAACGTAGATAATCACTACCTTGTATTTGCAGAGACCTACTCCTGTGTGAGAGACAATGTTGATAGTCACCACCTCGACAAAGACCTATTCCTGTGCATCGTCCCAAAACTATCCAGTGTTCGCAAATATTTATATAATTATGTCTCTGAGATTTCGGATCAACTCCAATTCCACTGCCTGCTAGGAATATGGAATCTTCATCAGCTGCCATGGACGCTCTTCTCAAGCAATTTGAAAGACTTCAGAGACCAATTGATCTCGTGCAGACGCTAAGTGAAAGGCAAGTGAAGGAAGTCCCTGCACGGTACATCCTTCCTTCCGATCAAAGGCCATCTCGTCCTCTTCAAGTCCAGCAGTCTCTTCCTGTCATCGATCTAGCAGGCCTGGAAGACATCGATCAACGCTTCAAGATTGTCAGACAATTAGCCCAAGCATCCCAGGAATGGGGTTTCTTTCAGGTTTGATTGCAATCACAGTTTTTTCTTTTCTTTCTCCAACTTCGTGATCGTTTGGCCTTCTGATTTCACTGGTTTTCAATTGTTTTGAAGATCATAAATCATGGCATACCTTTGTCATTGTTAGAGAGTGTGAAACGGGTTTCACAGGAGTTCTATGAAATTTCTCTTGAAGAGAAACGGAAACAGTGCCCTGTGAGACCTGGTATTCACATGCTTGAAGGCTATGGCCGGTTCTTTGACATCTCTGATGATACGGTCCTGGATTGGGTTGATGCACTTGTTCATTATATTTCTCCACAGTGGGCCAAAGCAGTTGAGCACTGGCCCAAAACGCCCTCCACATACAGGTACAACTCTATACACACATACACATTCTGTGCGAGATATTTGAAATTTTTATAATAAGCTTGCATCCATTCTGATACATTACTGTATGCACTATGAAGGGAAACATATGAAAAATACGGAGAAGAGGTAATGGGGCTTATAGAGAAGTTGCTGGGTCTTCTTTCGGAGGGTTTGGGCCTGGACCCAAATTATATCCAAATCCTCAACAAGGAACCCCTGCTCCAAGCCAGAATCAATTATTACCCTCCTTGCCCTCAGCCAGATATGGTGAATGGGCTTAAACCCCATTCAGATGGAGATATGATGACCGTTCTGCTCGATGATGGGGTGGACGGTCTCCAGGTCCGGAAAGACGAGGATTGGTTCACTGTGCCCTCTGTTCCGAGATCTCTTATTGTCAACATCGGGGATTTGTTACAGGCAAGTGAAATTCTTTGAGCTTTTGGCATTTCAATTGTTTGTCTGATTTCAAGTAGGTACTTGGGTTAAACTTTAGCAGAGGGTTTCTAAAATGACACTGGGATTCTGTAATGGCAGATAATAAGCAACGGCAAATACAAGAGTGCCGAGCACCGGGCAGTAGTGAATACAAATCAGAATCGCATGTCGATCGGCATGTTTCTGAATCCACAGGTTGATGTGTTGATTGATGCTGCTCCCGAACTGATTGATGAAGGTCATCCCAGCCTGTACAAAGCCGTTAAAGCTGGAGCGTATAGAACTGTGTATATGAGCAAGGATCTTCGAGGAAAAGCCGCTGTAGATGATTTACGTATAGAACAGGCAAAACAAGTCAATTTGTAGTCCTTCAATTACATTTCTATAAGATGTCTAGGTTTTTTTTAGTGGAAAGTCCAACTATAAAATAGTTTTAGGTTTTTTAGTGGAAGATCTAATTATACAAGAGTCTGTGTTGAACATCTCCATTTGTAAATTATATATGCAAACAAAAATTTACCATTATCCTGTACAGTCAGGTTTGTGCTGCAACTAACTAGACATATTTGTCTGGGTAATCTATTTTATGGCTCTTATCATTGTTATGAGATTCCTCAATTTAAATCCTAGGAGCTTCCTCAATTTAAAAATAAATAAATATTTTTCTAAGAGAACAAATAGAACATTGTTCTTTCAGATCTATTTGTAAAAAAAAAAACAAATTTTATGGTGGTTTTAGGACTTTGTACAAAGAACTTCGTGTTCTTTTATAACTTAGATCAAAGCATTAATAATTACTACATGACATATCATGTTCTTTTATAAACTTGGATCAAAGCATTAATAATTACTACATGACATATCATGTTCTTTTATAACTTAGATCAAAGGATTAATAATTACTAAATGACATATCTTAGTATTAATTAGTATAGTTCAATGTTAATGTTAGATCTATAATTAGTATAGTTCAATGTTATGTTAGATCTATTGACCGTTATAACTTAGATCAAAGGATTAATAATTACTAAATGGCATATCTTAGTATTAATTAGTATAGTTCAATGTTAATGTTAGATCTATAATTAGTATAGTTCAATGTTATGTTAGATCTATTAACCGTTATAACTTAGATCAAAGGATTAATAATTACTAAATGACATATCTTAGTATTAATTAGTATAGTTCAATATTAATGTTAGATCTATAATTAGTATAGTTCAATGTTATGTTAGATCTATTGGACTATGTAGTATTAATCAACATAGTTCTAATTTAATATTAGATCTATTAAGTTTCTAGTGCAAAAAAACTAGCAGCAAATCTTTTGGTGACTAAAGAGTTTGGGTATAAAATGGATTTATATTACTTTATTCTATGTAATTTATTTTTGTTTTATATATTTTTTTTTTTTTTGATATTAGACATTAAAAGTGAAACTTTTCACTAATATTATCAATCTATGTATATTTCATTAATGTTATCAATTTATTAATGTGAATTTTTTTCTAGGGTATGAGAGCAGCTTAATGTTTTTGGTGTGATTAAAAGGTACCACTAGTTAAAGAGAAAATAAAGTAAAAATACAAATGTGAAATTTGAGATACCATGGCCCTTAGCTATTATAAACAAAATACATACTAATTCTTAATACTCATTAATTTAAGATAAGTTACATTATAGGATTTATTCTTTTTGCAATATGCTTAGTGCTACCTATTGATTTTCATTAAGGTTAATGTCAAGGGAAGTTAGGCTAAATCTTGCCCATTTTAGCAATATCTTAAAGTACCTTTAAGAAATTTAGGTAGCCTTAGTACTTTCTAAATTTCTCTTCAACGTGTATCTTGCCTTCATATGGGCCATCTCCAACAAGTGGTTGTCACAATTCATCTTCTCTTATGTCCCTTCAGTTATTAAATGATTCGACTCTCCTTTTGGTAATCAATGATGTCTGCCCAGTCGACATATCTTGGTCATCAAATACCAGATATACACTCATACATTGATCCCAGTCTAATTGACACAATATTGTTGACAAGGCTCCCTACTAATCCTTCAATTCATGTCATTTGTCTAATCTCCATCTTGGTCATCAACATATGCACAATAATGAATTGTAGTTTAGTCGATACAGCAGTGGACTTCGTCTTTGATCTTCTTTTAGTTCATTATTCTCTATCAATTAGTGGATTTTGTTCAATCAATTTCCTCAATGGATCCCACCTCTAGTTTCTCTAGTATTCTTCTAATCGATCCAATTTAATATTAGTTATTCTAATGGGGTAGGTATCCTACAAAATTTGCAAATTTAGGTATATCTAGAATGCTTTTGCCTCCCAAATGAATTCCTCTTTTAATAAACCCTGCCATTTAATTTTGTAGTATGTGATTTATCTTTTAATAAATGCTTCCATCTATTTTTTCACATCTACCTCAAGGATTCCATCTAGTTCCAATATTGGCTTTCCCTCTTTATTGGTTAGAGGGATCTTTGTTTGAGTAACCACCTCACTTCCCAAGTAATTTTTAAAAATGATGTCCAACTATTGCCTTACCACCCTGATCTTGATCCTTATCGTGCCTTTGGTGCCATGGGATCAAGATTAGGATGGAAAGAAAACAATTGGACATCATGTTCATCTTCCATTAGGATGGATGGATTCATGTAATTGGTACCATGTAGCTACGTTGCTTAGCCAGTCATATTGTATGGTTTCTTCCCATGTTTCGAGGACGAACCATGTGAAGGGGATTGAATGTAGTGTAGATAGAGAGGTAATGGGGGGGTCAAAGAGCCCATAGTGCTAATAATGGCAGCCATTTAATCTAAGGTGGAACAGGTCCACTATATTATTAAATAAATCCCACTATATATATATATATATATATATATATATATATATATT
>CBVK0102022371.1:0-11072 GCA_900067695.1 Picea abies | reverse complement strand
TCTATGAGGTGGCATCACCCATTGTACTATAAATATGTAACATTGGTGTGAATACATTAGAGTTGGCTTGTGAGCCTTTTTCATGATATTGTTTTTCTTCTGTGTATTTTATCAATATATTGGTACATCATCTCTTGGATTTGTACCTGAAGTGGAAGCAATATTCTCCTTCAAAATTTCTTGTCTAGTCTCCTTGAATGTCTCTTTCTCCTTCCACGCATCAAAATGTTGTTGAGGTTTTGTGCTCTTTCTAACCCATTGATGTTGGTCTTGATTCTTCTTTGTTGCATCTACTCCTATCTTGGTTCCACCTCGAGTAACTATATTGATATTCTTCCCATAATATTCTTTAGTTTCTGCAACAATCCATTGAACATTCTAATTATTTTGATTCCTTTTTTACTGTATCATTGTCATAAGTGTCAGACAGTCTTTTGTATAATGATCTGTTGTGCGAAAATACATGCATGTCGTTGGTGGGAGTGAAAAATCCCTTGCATAATGTCTAGGTTGATTACAATTGTGACAGCTTACTGGTGCTCTACCTCTTCCAAATGCTCTACATCCACGACCTCTTCCTTTGAGTCATCCTATGTTTCCTTGATTGTCTGTGCACAGTGTATTATACAGTGGTACTTGATTATATTAAGGTGGCATCGCAAACTGTTGCGCATTATTATACTGTGGTGGGGATGTAAATTTTTTTGTGTTATTATATTGTTGTGTAGGTGGACCTATCATTGGTTCAGCCTGCATCCTATAAGCATTTGTGGTCCTTTCCTTCATCATTTCAAAGGTTCTACAACCCTTGTCCTCATGTCCTACAGAATTGCAGAAATTGCAGAATGTACTCTTAGGCATTGTTTGGTAATTTTTCATCATGGGACAATGATAGGGATCATGTCCATGTGTTCTACATATTTCACACCATGGTCCTCCTGTGGGTAATGGATTTGGAAATCCTTGTCCCAAGTATTGCACAAATGTTGAGCACTCATTCTTATGGTGTTCTTATGTTATGCATAAGGTACACCATACAAATTCCCTATTTTCCTTGCCTTTGTTTTGATACAAGGTTAGATTCTTGAGATCTTCTCTCATCTCTTCTACAACTGGATCTGTATGTTTATATTGATTTTCTTCCAATTGCAAGGTTGCTTGCAGAGCATCATCCTGATTCTGGAACTTTTGTTACCTCAATGGATATTTAAGATGTGGAAATAATGAATTAATGAATAGGTGCCTATGTTGCATATATGTGATGGGGTATTTCAACTTACCTTTCAATCGCTTGAACTTCTAGTCAATTTCCCAAACCAAATCTCTAGCTTCCGTTTAATTTCTATCATCTCATTCATGCATTGATCCTTTGAACTTGGTTGTTGGAATTCATTGATTATTTCCTTATTTACATCTGTGATAGTTGTAGGTGTTTCTTGTGGATTGTTTATTGCAAGGTCTGTATACCAATCCAGTGTGCGGTCTCTTAATGTGATTGCAAGTTGTGCTACTTTTGTATCTTCATCCATGATTTGTTTAGATGCCCAAATATTTTGACAAAATAAATAAATTCTTCTATGCATCCTCTGATCCTTCTCCATGAAACTTTGGTATCAAAATAGTTGAATGATGTCCTACCATGGTAAAATTTGTTGTATTGCCTCCACGCGGTGTAGATAATTGACTACTTCCAATTGAATTCGTACTTCCACTTGAATTTCCACTCGACCGTCGTCCTACTAAAATTCTTCTGCTACTTATTGGTGGTTTTCTAAATGATTATTTCTCTTCATATGTCTTAGTCACACATGGGGTTGTGGGTTCCACATTAATTCTAATCTGGAATGGAGAACCTTCTTCTGCGTCGAACCCTTGACCTCTGGTTTTTCTATCATATGTGGTGCACATGATTTCCTCAATCTGCCTCTTAGAAAAAATATCCTCTACCTCCTCTTCATTACTTTCCAATCCCTCTTGCTCGGCCACTACCCTCTTTTTCCTATTGATCTTATACTAGTAGGGTCTTCCGTTGCGTGTCATTCCTGCTCTATCCATTATTTCCTTTATTAGATCTTCATACATCATAATGGAGTCCATTGATTTCTTCTTTTGACCTCTATTCAGGTCCTTCTCCATATCTCATATCATCCTTAGGCTTCCCCCAGTCTCCCCATGCGCGCAGAGTTATTTAGTTGTCTGAATCCATTGTCATCACTCCTTTATCATGCAGTAAAATTTTGATCGAAGTGTAGAGTGATCTAATATATATTCCTCTGGGTCCCTTCAAAAAATCCTTCTCTGGAACAATGCATGATGTTGCAATATCGACCACAAAATCTGTAATAAATCATGAAATAATGTTGTCTATCCAGAAATCCACTACGCATGTGAATTTATTATTGACTTTCTCTAGCTGTGCAATATTCTTAGTGGTCCATTCTACTGGTCTTATTCGATTAGTTAGGTGATTTTCCTTCAGTCTTAGTATCCACTCCTGCAGTAGTTCTGGAAAATAAGAGAAAAATGCCTCATGAAGATTAGTAAATGCATACCTTTCCAAATACTGGCGTGGAGTATACTTAGGGTTTCTATTGTCCTTCCACGCGAACTCGATATTTTTTGTTGTCAACCATCATTCGATATCATGCTTAGTAGGGTTCCATGGTCTAAAAATCCCCTTATACTACTGCATTCTCTTCATTGTCCTTCTCAACAAGTCCCCTCCAATATGTTCTTCTAGGTTCCAGCCCTTATAGAGACTAGAAGGAAAAATTGTGCATGGAGTGCACAATGCAGTCTCATCCAATATAGCTTATGGGTGAATGAAGGACTAATCTAGATGGATATTGATGGCCACACACCTATTCCAATTGGCTCATCTTGGCAGTTTTTCAGTTTGGAAGATATTTCTTAGTTTTTGGATCCTGGACTTCCAGGGTCATTTTGAGGCCCTAAACAACATTTTTAGGGCTCGCCACAATCAAACTATATACAAAGTTAGATTTTGATATCATAATGTGTATTCCTTGAATAGACCTTTCCAATGGGCTATTGTGCACCTAAAATGGAGATCGTATGCAAAAGATATGACCACGATAAGTTGATGTACTAACTTACCCCAACGGGGCCCGCATGACTTTTGGTGCTTCATCTCCTAGGGTTAGGTTTTTGGATGTATAGGGTTTTGGAATTCATTTTTATGGTAAAAATTATTTGAGAGTCTCATTGTACTCATCTTCTTTCGAATGAGCATGGGGGTGAATCAGTGTAGGGCTCTATTTAAACTTCCCTTCACAAAAAATCCTTAGTTAGCAATCACCATTTACTCATCACTTATTAGTGTCATTTATAACCAGTTGTATGTGAACATATATCAGCAATAGATAACAGCAACATATATCACCAACAAACCATCACTACAAAGAAAACAAGATGTATGTACAATTTTTTTTTTATTATGCACTGTAATCCTTGGGTTTATCAACAACTTAATAGAGTTGCAACTCCACAAGAGCACCAGCTCTGCAATGCAAGACTTGGCTTACACAACTCAGCACCAACTGAGAAGAGGATTCAATCCTCAACAGATACTAATTTGTCAATAGGTATGTGACCTGTTAGTAGTACAGCATGTGTATGTACGTGCCCTACCAATAGTGCAGCTTGCATATGTACGCATCATATATGTACTGCAGCCTGCGTATGCCTTATGAACAACTAGGGTTTTCTCTTATTGAAAAAATCATATCCTCTGCAGCCTTCAGTCACATCCACTTTTGTCTTTCATTGTCTAATATATACCATAACCAATCACAACACATTTATTCTCTCCAACAACTTACTCATGCTCCTCAACCATACAATATGAATGTTACTCAATCATGTATAAGTAACCAGTATACTATGGAAACCATATCAGTACTTAAACATAAGAGTGTTGCTCACTCTATCAATAAACCAACATAAACCATATAAGAATAGCCATACCAAGAATTCCTTAAGCATTCACCATACAATAAGAAAAAGTATCCATCAAGACAATCATGTAACCATATCAGAACTTCTATGACAGATCTGAGCCCATAGAATGTAGATCTGGAACTTGATTCATCCTTCAATAACCTGGCACCATCTCACACTCAAGTCTTCATGACTCTCTCCAACTGTATGTGTTCTAACCTCCTTCAGCCCGCGTGTGTACATGCTTTGGATCACTGCATCCCACGTATGTACGTGCTCTGGCCAACTGCTGCTCACGTACTCCTTCAGATACTAGGGTTTCTGAACTTCCAAAACTTTCCTCGTCAAGATATTAGACTTACGGAAACTTTGATGTGTCCATGAGATCCTTCAATAACTCTCTTCCTCAGAATAGATCTTCAATATATGCTCAAGAGAGATGTCTTTACAAGAGACATCTTATTTATACTATCCAAATAGCTTCCTTAGAAGAATCCACTAGGACACTTTGTCCACATATCCACTTTATCCACATAACCATTTGTCTACATAGGCACCTTTATCCAACTTTGTCCACTTAGCCACTTTGTTCATATGGCCACTTGTCCATTTAACCCATTTTCCTTATTTTAGGGTTAACCCACTTATAACCACTTTCCATAATTAGAAAGTTCTCCATTTACTTTATTATTTAAATAATCCTCTTTGACTTCAACACTTCACTTTATTATTTAAATAATTTCTTCTTTGTAAGAACTTTGACTTCTTTGACCTTTTGGAGCTTCTAGCCAACACATGAGGGTCCTCCAACTTCGTAAGGTCATAACTCTCAAACCGTCAGGAGTTATGTGACGTTCCACATACCATCGGAAATGGCATGAAAAGCATTATCCATCTAGGATATGTTCACTGATAAATTCATTGATCTTCATCTTATTATTCCATAATTAAGCATGAGTTATCTAACTATACTTCTAGGATAACTCAACTGCAAAGCATCTTCCCATGAGGGCTTTCACCATAAGGGGACCACTTTGGAGTTCATCCATTTGTTATTCCTATCAACCATGAAAATACAATAATGAGTCATCTTTACATCAATCCAACTAGAATAACCCATGACAACACATCATTATGGCATTGTCCCTTTGTCATTGATTCCATGTATGATCACATGATCCATTGATCAATCCATTTATGCATCATATGACAACACATTGATCCATATTCATTTATGCATCCTATATCAATGATAACTCATTGATCCATCTTCATCTATGCATGACATCATCTATGCATCATTTATCAATGAATTCACTTGACCAATGACTTCACTTGACCTCAAATCATTTACAACAATGACAATACATACTACATCAATATACTAGGACAATACATTGTTCCTTTGACATTAATACTTTGACATCAATCCTTTGACATCAATGACAACATGATCCAACACAACTTTTCACAAATCCTTCTATGACTGCCGACAAGCAACACATATACCTCAAGCGGAGGTGTCGCCCCCTTCAAGGTAAAAATCAATTTTGATATTCCTATATTTGAAGGTCAAATAGATGTGTATGTCATAGATAAATGGTTAAACCTTATAGAAGTGTGTTTTCTTTTCCACAACTTTTCCGATAGAGAAAAGATTACATTTGTGCTCCCCAAGGCCATCCCCCATGTCAAATATTGGTGGGAGAATTTCTGTGAGAAAAAGGAAATAGAGGGATCCACATTATTTGCAGTTGCACCCACTTGGGGTTCCTTCGGGGATTTTATTAAGGAAAAATACTATGATTTTAGAATTTATGATGACTTGTATACAAGATGGACCACACTGTGGGAAGAAAGAGACCAAACAATTCCATAGTTCGCCAACATCTTCCATACCTTGTGCACCAAGTTGGGTATCAAATATTCTGAGCTACAATTTAAGTTCTTCACTCCTAGGATTTACTAAGCATGCAATTCCAGAGTTCCGCCCTCTCTCTCCTCTTATTTTTATCCTGACCATGGAAGGCATGTCATTGCTTCTCAAAAACAATCAATCTAAAGGGAAAATCTCTGGTGTTAAAGTATCCAGAGTTGTCCGGATTCTGCATATATTGTTTGCAGACGATGTTCTTATAATGACTAATGATTCCATACAGGAATGGATGAAGATTGATCACATCCTGAAACTTTTCTGCAAAGCCTCAAGCCTCATGATTAACTGGAATAAATCGACCTTCCACTTCTCAAATCTCCATGACGACTCACTTTCTCTTTTAAAAACTCTATCTCCCCATAGATTCATACATATCTCTGAAGGATTCAAGTATTTGGGATATTTATTAAAAGAAAATCTCCTCAAGCCTCAGACTGGAACTGGCTCATTGCCAAAGTTGAGAAAAGAATCATACACTGGTGTAACCGATGGATTACCCTAGGAGGCCACCTCACTCTTATCAAAGAGGTATTGGAAGGAAAACCCATATTCTGAATGGTGTTAGCTACAATTCCCAACTCTGTGCTAAACAAGTTAAGGAAGTTGTCCTTTAACTTTCTCTGGTAGGGATAGTTGGATCAAAGTAGACAACACCTATGCAACTGGGAATTACTAGCGAAGACAAAAAATAAAGGGGGTTGGGGAATCAGAATTCCTCTTCACTCTGCACTAGCATTTGCAACTAGCACACTTTGGTGGGCTGTCACTCATACAGGGGTCTGGCACATAGTAATCAAAGACAAATATTTACCCTATACCTCAGTGGACACCTAGCTCAAAACCGTAGTCCCTTTTACAAGTTCGGCCTCCTCTCTCTGGAAAAATATTACTAAAGCTTTCAGTTGGATTACAAATTCGATTTGTTGAGTCTCGGGATCGGGGATTTCCATCATCATAGGCTTAGATCGCATCGTCGATATGGAAAATATTTCTCTCCTTTCACCTCAATTGATCTCTTCCTTAAATGAAAAAAACATATGTTTCCTTTTTCAAGCAGTTTCACCATGCAGACCCGGTCCCCTATTAAATACTTGGAAATCAAGTTTGGAACTTTCTCTCCCTCCATCTCTAGCACCTGAGTGGACCGTTTACTGTCAGAATCTAGTGGGTACGGGCTTCCAATTGCTTTCAACTGCAAACAGACTGACTTGGATGGAGGGCGATCGCTCGGGCACTCTAACTGCCAATAATATTTACATCGAACTCTCTAATTAGTCTTGGCCCCTCTTTATCGACAGTTGGAAGTGCATCTGGTCTTGGAATCTTGCTCTCAAACTCAAATTGTTCATCTGGCTCTCTCTTGAAAACAATATTAATACACGGGACGTTCTCTTAAAGAAGGGATGGGTCATCCCCAATATCTGTCACCTCTATCAACAAGACGCAGAATCTATCCAACACATCTTTATAAATTGTGCCTTTACCCGCAAAGTCTGGTCCACTATTGTTGTAGCACTCAATTTACCACTTACATGGGATGGACCCAACCTAGCATCTTGCTTCGATAAATGGTTTACTCTCGCTCATCCCTCCCTCAACCTCCCACCAATGATTTGTTGGTTTATTTGGATCGATATAAATAGCTATATATTTTCCAACCAATCCCCCTTTGTCATCTCAGTGGTCTACAAATCCCTTGGTATGCACAACCACTAGTCACCCATCTTCCCTAGTACAAATACCATTAAGACTAAACACCAAGCTAACTTTTCGGTGGAGTCCCCCATAGCCTGGTTTGATGGAGCCTCGCAATCAAACAACTTACAGACTGGCGCAGGAGGTGTAATACACATCACACAAAACACCCATTGCAAATGGAAATTCAATTGCAAGCAAGGAACGAACACCAGAGCAGAGTTATTGGGTGTCTGGGCCTCTCTCCTCCTTACTTCCAGATTTCATTTAGCCACACTATCCCTGTTTGGGGATTCTCGTATCATTATAGATTGGATGAATTCTAAGGGTAAGCTACAGGTCTATAGCCTCCAAGGCTGGATGGACAGGATCAGAAATCTCCAAACTACCTTCACCAAACTCTCAACCATCCACATATATAGGGAAAACAACAAAGAAGTTGATCTTCTCTCCAAAGTGGCTCTTAAAAACAAATTTGGCTCCATCTCGTTCAACATATGGATGGACAGGCATGAGGGCCATTGTTGGGCCCATGATATGATTGATTTAATGATGTTAATTGGATCCTCTTTGGTCGAATATGTACATGTTTTTTCTTGTTTTGAATAGTTTTGAAGAGATTTTGTGTCAAATCGCTATGATTCATACCAGGTGTGCATGATTCATGTTTTATGATGGTTTTGAGTGTAATTCAGTATGTTTTTATGATTCCAGGAAATTGATTTGCGTTTTGTGTGTCACAGTGCAAAATCGTAGCTCGTTTTTGCATTTGGCACTCCATCCGATACTCCATCTGGCACTCAGTCCGGTACTCCATTTGACACTCTGTCTGGCACTCCATCCTACACTAAAACCATGGGAGATTTTTCGGTTATCATGTCGGCAGCCAACGATGGGAAAATCAGAGACATGGGTTTTTCTCGTGCTCGTGGCCTCGAGCTACTGAGCTTTGACAACTAGATTTGAGTTGTTATGTTGGGAGATAATTGGCTCTCCTTGTTTCTAGAAGCCACCAGCAGTTAGGATGCATTGAATGTGATTTGTTGTTTTTAGAGGAGGTTGACCCTTCCAGTGGTCGACCCCTCAACTTGTAAACTTATAATTACCACCTCAGTGGTCAAACAATTGTTAAGTAGAGTGTTAGAGAGAAAAAGACAGTTCAACTTTGTTTTGCTATTTTCATTTTGCTAAAACTGTGTAAATACTGTGTTTTTGGTTTTAATGTTGAATTCATGTTGTTGAGCTCGTGGTTCACCTTTGAAGAGTAGCCACGAATTTTTTTGGGGGGGACTAGTAGTCTGGGTGAATATCCAATTAGTTTTCTTGAATAGTGTAGTTGTCATTTTATTTATTTCCTGTACATGAGTTTTCATTATGCTTCTTTACTGTATAAATTGGTGTATATAATTTAATTAGTTTAGTTCAGTTTTGCAGGTTATTATGGAGGCTATTGTTAATATGCAATGATCTGTTAGTGATAGGAGATAAGCTTGCAAGCTTAGATACTAACCCTGTGTATAATTAGATGATAGCAAGGTTTTCTTTATGCTAAAATAGATTGTAAAAAAAAAGTTTTCAGTTTATGATTTCCTTAACAAGGTTTCGGTGGATGGATAGTTATTAGTTTTTAGCTTTCAATTATAGTTTGTCTATCTAGTTGCTACTTAGTTTTGCTTATTTAAATTGTCATTTAGTTTTCTCATTTAATCTCTTGTCATATGCTAAAATAGTATTTAATTTTTGTTTTATGAGTATTTCCTCTTTTGCAATTTGAATTGTTAAAATAGGACTAGTTTAGTTTACCTTATGCAATTTCCTTTTTAGATCTAAGTTGCAATTTCAATTCAAAGTTGATTATTGAGTTTAGTTTCCAGTTATGAATCTAAGTAGTATGAATTTGCCTAATTAGCATAGAATGCAATTGAATTTACTAGAATAGTGTTTTTATATTGTTGATGATTAATGCATGATTAAAAATCACATGGATATGCAGGGTAGTTAATGTTTCTTCTATAATGGATAAGTTTTCATTGGATTGTCTAATTCATACTTTCCACTTTGATATCGAAGTCAATATTGATTTTATCCCTCTTGAGTTATCGTTCATTGTTAAATGCCATCGTGATATTATAAGATACCAGAGACATTCACATAACCATCAACACTACATTTGAGTTTTCTTTCTTTTATAGATTAAAGGATAGTTTCTTTGTTTTGTAGATTAGAATCTAGATAGTCTTATTGCTTTGGTAGATTAAAGAATAGTTGTTGATTTGATGCTTTGAATTTAGTAGATTAATATTTCCTTTCATAAATTAGAAGTAATTAGGAAGTTTAATTTAAGAATAGAGTTCACTTGCTTATTAGTTTGATTAGTTGCTTATAGAGTAATCTTGATTAGTTTACTTGATGTAGAAGTTATCATAGATTAGTTAGTTGTTTTTTTTCTTGTTTACTTGCCTTGATAGGGTAGTTGCTTGCTTTTGTATTTTGCTTTGATAGGGTAGTTGCTTGCTCATTTACTTGCTTTAATAGGATAGTTGCTTATTGAGTTTGAGTAGGTTAATTAAAGTAGTTTGTTGTTGTTATTGTTTATTAGGTAGATAGTTTTCTTTTGCTTATTGTCATGATTAAGTTGATTTGCTTTAAGTAGGGTTTTCATTTGCTTTCTTAGAACAATCCATCAATCCTTTGTTCAAAAGTTACTTAGGTTAAATAGTTTAAGTTTCTTGATAGGGTTTGATTATTAGTCTTTGCTTGAATAGATTATTTCTCATATAGCCACTTCCTTAGTTAGACTATAATACCTCCAACCTTTATGCCTTGGCATATATATTGCTACAACTCTAAGTTTACTTACCTCGGGTTGACAATTTAATTGAGGGTTTTTAGTGTTTTTTAGTGCATATAGAACACCCATCAGCCATACACAGGTATTAAACCTCTTTTAGTATCGTGACATCCTATACAGATTAGTGATCCGATAAGACAAATTCGCCAAAGGGTCTTTCACAAATCAGTATCCCCTCTCTATATTTTTGATCTCCAGTTTTATTACTGTTTTTTGTAACTCTGGGCAATAGATCCAGCCTGTAAACCCCAGATTAGTTATGGTTTATGCACAATCACACATTCCTCTCGAGATATTTGATATCCTTGCTTTGTTATCTCAGAGTTGAGAACAAAATTATATAACTAATATAATGGTGCAATTTTTTTGTGGAAAAAAATTGCCATCGTTTAACAAAAAGTCATGACCTTTGTTAAAACAAAACAGAAAGGAAAAAAAATAATTAACTTCTATGTTATATCAATTTTAAGAAGTGAAAAATATATGGTGAAAAATATAAAAGGAGAATATATAATAAAAAAGTAAAAAAAAAAATTGTCCCCGAGGTGTAGGACAGTGGGTGACGGAGTGTGTTGTTAAGCCACTCCGTGTTGTTAAAGTCACCGATTCAAAACCTGCGGGGACAAAAAA
>CBVK0102022360.1:0-10168 GCA_900067695.1 Picea abies | reverse complement strand
AATTTGAAAATGAGGGGAAAATGAGAGGGTTGGTGCCTCTCCCCTCCTTGGATGTTCTTTGATGTGCTGGCTAGTTGGAACATTACTAAGGTGGAGAGATTCTCCTACATCATACTCCACTGCTTTGAAAAATTCATGATCTCCTTCTCATGAGCTCCCCAACACTGTTGAAATCCTCCTGGATCCCAAACTATCCTCTGGAGTTGTCCATCTGCTCCACTACTTTGTTGTTGTTGTTGCTGCTTCTTCTCTACTCTTGTGGGCTTCCTTATGCTCAACTTCTCCTTGCTAGCAGTTTCTTGTGCTGACCTCAACATCAACCTTCTGATTTCTTCAATCACCTCTTCCAACTGCTCAACTGGTCAGTCCTTGTTTTGCAGTCTTCTCTTATGCACTTCCTCCATGCAAATGGGTAGATCAATTGCAGTCTTCTCTTATGCACTTCCTCCATGCAAATGGGTAGATCAAATCGATCCCCCCTGCGGTCTTCATCTCCTATGGCACTAATTTTCCACCCTTCTCCAGACTCTAGTTCTTTAGTATCATCACTAAGCTGCAGCTCAATTATCTCCTCTGACATATTTACTTCTGCTAGTTCTCCTGCTGGTTCAACTCCAACTTCCTCCAACTCCTCCTGAGATTAGAATTCTTCTTTGATCTGCTTGATTGTCTCTTCATGGCAGTCATTTACTAGTTTTGGATGGTTCAACCAATCCTCAAGCATGTTAAATTCCTTCTCCCATGGAGTGAGAATATTAACTGCATTCTCTTCTTCTTCTGCTGGGGCAGACATAAGTATCTTCTCCTTCTCTTCTTTCTCTTTTATAGTCTCTGTTAGTTGTCCTTCTATTGTCACACCTACAACACACACTCTGGCCTCAACTGGGCTATTTGGTAGGAATACCTCAATTCCTCCAATGATCAGAATACTCCTCTGACCCTCCTCTTTCATCACTCCTTGTTTATCCAAACTCACCTCTAAGTTCATCTCTTCTCCCTTGCCCACTTGGCAATCTGAACTTTATTCACTACCCACCTAGCAGTTTTTGAGACCCTTCTCTGATCTCTTCTCCTAATTACTGAGGTTTCTTCCAACCTCTGGTTCACATATGTGAACCACTTCATCTTCACCTCTGAGGATTTCAACATACCTCAGCCACACTCTCAACAACCTTTGTTGTCCTCTGACCAACAATCTCTTAACTGACCACTTCACCTTCTTCTTCATGGGCCACTCAGCTCACAGATGTGAACCAATTCCTCTTCACCTCTGAGGCTTTCAACATACCTCAACAACACTCTCAACAACCTTTGCTATCTTCTGGCCAACAATATCTTAACCGACCACTTCACCTTCTTCTTCATGGGCCACTCATACACCCAATGCACTTTTGATTCCTGTTGCATTTTAAATGCAAGCTTCTCCATTTCCACCCTTATATCACTGAGCTCTTTGTCTATCTCAACCTTGTTCCTCTGTTGGTGGTCTTCTCCTCGACTTCTCTTATGAACTTCAGTACCAATCTTATCCCTCTACCTGCCCTCCTAGAAATTTTGTTGTTCACTCTGCAACTGAGAGCATCTTCAGCTTCTTCTTCGCCTGAAATCTACAGACAAAAATTGTGCTCTGATACCACCCTAATGCAATGCCCCCACCTCAGTGGGGTCTTCTGACCTCCCGGTCTATGGATATTCCCCTATTCTCGAGCTGGATTAGCTCTTTGATTCTCTACTGGAATCTTCATAACATATCCACATGTCCTATTAGGAAACTCTGCCCACGTGAACTAGCACTGGGTGCAAGCCTCCTCCACGTGACCATTGGTTGTGTCCACACACCTAACCAAAAGGCACTTCATGACTTCGCATGTCGAGTATTTTCATGTGAACCAACCTTGACTCTCCTGACTCCCGAGCTTCCAAACTCCGAACTAAGAGCCTAGCACATGCTATCTCCTCCCTTAACCTTCATCAATGTGACCCCTCGAGATGACCTGGGGCCAATCTTCCGAGCGCTTCAAGACTTCATGTTTCAGAATATCAAAATACTTCTCGCCTCCCTTTTTATGAAACCTAAACTAGCAAGTTCTTTGGGACTAGATCTATGGTCCATGCTTTCCTTCTAGCCAATGACTATGATCACCTTCATGAACTTGGACTTCACGATTTTTCACTCTTCTCCTTACAAATATTTCGAAGTCTGATTCCTCGAACTCTCGGATCTACTTCCACCTGTCTCCCTGACGATGGATGTTTCTAATGATTTTGGAACTTCGGGACTTCACAAAGTCCACTCTCTTGTGCAATTCCAAAAGGTTTAAGTCTCATGCACTTGCCTTTGGATCCAATGGCTCTTAGTCCATGTGCTCAGATCTAACGTCTGAGATTTGTTCTCCTGCTCATGTGCTCAGATCTAACGTCTGAGATTTGTTCTCCTGCTGCGCGTTTGTTCCTCATGTATGGACTCTGAGCCAACGACCGAGATCTCCTCCTCTGCAATTGATCTGACAATAGTTTTCACTCCTCCTCCTGAGCTTGCAATTTCTCCCGACTTGGAAGAATTCAAATATTTCAAAGGCTGTGATCTTTGGTATTTTTTCCTGCAAGCCCATGTCCTTAGGTCTCATCTGCGTTTCTGAAAGCATTGTCTCTCTTGAGCTTTGGAAATGGAATTTAACCTCGGCCCTAGTGCACACTTGCAGTTTACATTCAATCTTGCATTACTCTTCCTGAGGTTCGGGACTTGGAATAAGTCTAACTCTTGCACACTCCTTGTGCTACCTCTTCTTAGCTTCTTGAACTTGCTCAGTTTCTAAGGGACTCGACCCTACTGCATTTTCTAAAATATTTTTTGGTGCCCTCCTGACACGTTTTGCGCTCTTCCTCCTGAGCTTTTGAACTTGAAACAAGTTCTCTCCTCCGCACACTCCTTGTTCTTTGACTAGCCTTTAGATGGTTGTCTCTCAACACTTCGTTTGAGTCTTGGCCTGGTGCACTCCTTGCACAAGTCTTCCTCCAGAGTTTCCAACAACTTTGTTTCCTCCTTGAGCTTCAACTGCTCAGACCTCAAAGGTCCTTGTGGGAGACTAAGGGCCTCTAAGGAATAATGACCCTGCCTTATTGCACACCCTTTAGAATTATCATGAGTGATTGTCACAATCCTCCCTTAGGACATCGTGGGTATTCTCTAACTAGGTAATTGTTAACCTACAGTTTGAGTGGCACAGACGCCCCCACCTTAGCGGGGTCTGCAGACCTCCTGGTCAATGGATCTTCAAATTCTCTAAGCTAAAGAAACTCTTTGGTCCCTACTGGAACCTCCAAGAAATAAATTCCACAGGTCCTTGTGAAAATCCACCCGCGAGAACTAGCACTAGGTGTGAGTTTCCCTCCATGTGACCATTCACTGTGACCACACGCCTATCCAAAAGGTTCTTCATGATCTCAGATGTTGGGTGTTTGGACGTGATCTTCTCCCAATTCTCTCTATTCCTGAATTCTAAACTAGAGCCTAGCAAGCGCTAGCTCCTTTCTTTAACCTCCATTGATGTGACCTCTGTCTATGACCTGGGGCCCAAATTTTGAGCAGTTCGTGACTTCACGCTTTGCATTGTCGGAAGATTTCTCATCTCCCTTCTTCCGAAACTTGAACTACAGAGTTCTTCGGGACCAAATCTACAGTCCATGCTCTCTTTCCAGCCAACGGTTGTGATCACCTTCGCGAACTTGGACTTCACAAGTTCTCACTCTTCTCCTTGCAAATCTTCCAAGGCCCGAGTCCTCGAACTCTCGGATCTACTTCCACCTATCCCCCTTGACGATGGATAGTCTCCCTGCCTTCAGGACTTTGCGACTACGCAAGTCTACTTCTCCTGTGCACTTTGAATAGATTAAGGTGCATGCACCTACCTATGGATCCAACAACTATTGGTCCACATGCTCAGATCTAATGCCCAAGATCTGTTCCTCTCCTCTGCACACTCTTCCACCTAAACTTGTACTTTCTTCCCTGACTTGGAAGTTTTCAGACATTTCAAAGGCTTCTCCTTTGAACTACCTTCTGCGATCTCTGAAGTGTTGGGTCTCTATGGTGTTTTCCCTCCTGAGCTTGTAAAGTGAAACTACTTTACCTCTGGCACACTCCTTGCGCTCGAATGGCCTTCAAATGGTTTCCTTTCAACACTTCTTCTGAGTGTTGGCCTAATGCACTCCTTGCATAGGTCTTCCTCCAGTATTCAACAACTTTGTTTCACCTTGAGCTTTAACTGCTTGGACCTCAAAGGTCTCTGTCCCTTCCGCTCCTCGAAGGGATATACATGCCCTCTTGGAAAACTTATGCTCAAGAACTCCTTGCTGAGCTTACAGAGTGTTCAGTAACTCTGTGAGTGTCTCTCATTGACACTTCTCTTCTCTCTGAACTCGAAACATAGTTCACATTTTTCATGCTTGCACCTGCTCGATGCCCTCCTGGCAGAGCTCTACAAAATCTTCAACAATTTTGTTCTCTCCACTGTGCCTTCTCTACACAGTATTCCTTCCAGAGTATTCAGTAACTCTGAGGCTCCTTGAGTCTTCAAACTATCTCGGTGTGCCCTCCTAGAACATTCTCCTCTGAACTCGATCTAAGATTCAAATACACACTCCTTGCGCTTGGCTCACAGAGGATTCAACACTCTTTTGTGCACTCCTTGCACAACCTAAAGAACCCATAAACAATTTAACAAACTCACATATAGTGAATTCTACTTATCCCTGCAGATGAAATCTAACACATACATCTACAACATAAATGAACACACAAATGACATTCATCCAATACACATAAACACATAGAAACTCATATGCAGGAAAAACTGCTATTTTTGTATTAATCTCAGAATGTATTTTTACAGTGTGTACAAAATCTTGGACTGCGACAGAGTCTCGACTCTCTCCTCTCTTCCCTAATCTTATACCCTCTTAATAACATACTAATGAATCTAGATACAAATATATTTTACAAAAGAGGGGCTCCTCGAGCCTTTCCCTCCAAGCTACGTACTCTCATTAATTTACATTAAATTTCCACTCAATGGTTGTCTAGTCCGGATTGGATCTAGATATTCATCATCCTGTCAGCCATTAAAGGAGACCCTATCTACTATCTGCTCAAAGGCATCAACGTGTCTCTTCCAACCTTACAAACATTTAATTGCATTTAATTACAATTCAAAATTTTAAAACGAGGGAAAAATGCGAAGGTTGGCACCTCTCCTTCCTTTAATGCGCTTTGATGTGTTGGCTAGCTAGCGCATTGCTGAGGTGGAGCGATTCTCCTACATCACCTACCCAATAGGGCACCATGAAAACTTTCCCATACTTAAATTTGTAAAACTTTATAAGGTCTTTGAGTATTTTTTTAGTTTGGAAAGGGGGTATTTAATGCAGATGTTTTGGTGGTTCTTTTATTAAATGTGGCTTACATGGCATGATACATGTGACTTGTGGACCCTTGGAGGGTGTACTTGTTTTTTATTTGTATGAACTTGACTAGTGAAAGTTATTCATGGAGGAACTAAGCCACTTGGACCTTCATAGGGGCTTGAAATCCCTTTTGTTGGATGAAGTGCCCCACTCATTTGAAGCATTGGAAGATGAAAGTTACACTTGGAAAGGTAACTCTAGCACTTGGACATGGTCCAAAGACATGAAGAAAGGGAAACATCGCCCTCATATGCCCAAACATCATCTTCTTGAAGCATGATGTCATACTTTGAGGGAACATTTTACCATTTAGGTTCACTTGGTGGTGTTGTGGGCTTGAAGCCCCACTTATTTGCTTGATTTGGGGAAGATGTGGCACTCTTCTAGCTTGATGTCCTGGCCTTTGGAGAATTTTCTATCACACATGCGACTGTGGAGAGAGATTCTATGGGCCAACACCCCATCATTTTTTAATTTTTGGTGATTTGTAAGCCTACGTGGGAAAAAAAGCAAGACATCTTGTTAATAACGCATTGTAACTTAGGTTTTAGACCTAAAATAATTCATTTAATTGTAAAGTGGACAAACTAGGGCTTTGTTTTCCTCGTATAAATATGAGGCAAATCATTTGTCACAAATCATAACTCATCACTTGGAAATATTGCTCTTAGACTGATATTTCGACCTTCTTGGGTAATTCACTATCTCTTGTCTCTTGTGTGAAAAATGGATGGAATACTTGTTGATTGGTTGAATAAAGGCTAGCAACTTTTGTATTCTTTCTTGTTTTATGGAATACTTGTTTATTGGATTCTTTCTTCTCTGCAAATGGTTGGAAATTTTTTGATAAGTAAGGGTTTTGCATGCTATCACTTGGATTAGGTAAGGAATTTCTACAATTTTGTGTTTTTCATCTTGATTTCAAGATCATATTATCAAACCCTGGGAGGAGTCTAAGGCCATACACCCACCATCAAGAAAATTTATACTATTGTCATTGAAAGGGCTTAAGGATTGCTACAGGGAGTAAGAGGGTTTACACCCTTGAAGATCAAATTTACTAGGGTTTATCTTCTCTATGGAGTAACAAGTTTTACACTCCTAGAAGATCATCAAACCCTCGTTTAACTTTGTTGTGAACAAGCAAGAGACTCCATTAACCCAATATAAAAGGCACTAATTGCATTGGAGATTGAATATTGTTGCATTGGTAAACGTGACCTTTAAGAGATTTAATTGTTCAAAGTTGGATTTAAATTTAATATGTTATTGGCTCTCTTTCCCTCCAAGGGTGTCTAGATTGGCTAAGTGATTGTGTTGTTGTAACAAACATTAAGCTATAGCCATTAGGGCTACACCACACTCACCCTTTCATACTCTTTTCAAACTCTTCTACCATTGAAAATAACTTGTAAGCTGTGATAATTGTTATGTTACTAATAAGTTATTGATTGAATGTTTTACTTGCTAATTTCAGTGGGTAGAACTCACCACTGTAGAAAAATTATGCTACAACCATTGGGTTGTCATAAATACTTGGTGATAACTCTAATTAGCAACCCTCATTTGTCATCAAAGTCTTGGTCTAAATATTGGAATTACATTGTGTACTAGTTGCAAGATTTATTTTCTAATATCATATACATGATTTTGATAGTTTCTTTATTGTTGATATATATTACCTTACTATCGCAATTTTCGGAGAACACGGTTTCTTGTTGATTCCCCACTTGTATTGAGGCTTATATAATCATATTTGGTCTTGTTTTGGTTTGTCTAACACTGTTTTGCAGGTACACAATCTTGAAAATGATTTGCCAACACCAAAGACTCTCTTCTCGAGCCTCAAGCTCATCCTAGACCTTGACCTATAGGGGTGTTCTTCTAGCTCCTTGCTTCTCCCCTTGCAATCTCCCTAGGGTCACCCGAGAAGTCTCCCTTTTGTTGGACTTGTCCTTCACTAAAATGAGGGGGACATTTATTGAGGTGATAGTGATAGGTGTTCCCATTTGTGTCACACACTTGTTGGTTGGTTGGTTGGGATTTTCCTAAGCTACAAACTGTGTGATAACATCTCCAACTCCTAATACAAATAAAAATGATTTATTTTTCTAGGTCCACTTTTCTTTCCAATGAATACAATAAAATTAAGATCTTCAACTACTTTCTTATTAAAATTAACAAGAAGTTTGGACATCTCAACCTCCTCCAATAAAATATCATATGAAAAGAAAAATAACATTATCTCCTCTAGCTAACTCTAATCACCCAAGTAAACAATAAATAGACTAAGAATTAGTTTTTTTCCAAAAAGAAAATTAGCTCAATTATATTAGATAATATAATTTTTTACAACTTCAAAGACCAAAACATAGAATCTTGTAGAGACTTTCCATGGCGGAGCTTGTTCAAAATTACTTTAGGATATAACAATCCTTTTACTTCTTTGTTGTCCTATTCCAGATTAGGAGCAAATGTAAATTACACAGTACTAGCTCAAATGAGGCTTAATAATTGTTTACATATCTAATTCTAAGGAAGATAGACAAAAAGGAAAAAATGGAGCTTTGCCAAAATTGTACATTAAAAGGAATTGAGCTAGAAAAGAAAGGAGTGCCTCCTGGGACCCTTTGTTCCATTTAATCAATTGTAATATGTGATTTTTCTTTCAGGTTCTTGAAAATTTTTCTTTGATAAAGTGTTTTCCCCCTTGTTGTGATCCCTGTAAATATGTTGGAAACTATAAATATGTTGGAAACTAATCTCATGAAAATCTTTTATTAATTCCAGAATTTTGAGTTTTCAACCCTCAATAGTGCTAGCCTGTAGTCTTCCTTTCTTTCTTAGCCAATCAATGACCACCTTAGAATCCCCCAGAACCTGAAGTTTTTGAATTGATAGGTGTGTCACCAGTGTCACAGTAGCCCAAACACCCAGAAGTTATGCTTTTATGTTTGTTCTTTCACCACAGTTCATAGCCCATCTATAAACTAATGAATCTGATGATTTTACAACTCCCCCTGCTCCACGTTGTTTTCCACCTAATTGTGCTACACCATCGAAACATGCAAGAGTGTTTTCAGTGCGCTCAGAGATCAAACATGCTCGAAGTTGTATATGTTTTTGGGTAACATGTATTCTTATAAAAGAGCCAAGAGTTTTAGTAACCACCGAGAGGATAAAAGGATAAATTTTCTAGAAATTTTTTGTGTTCCTCTCCAACCATATATACCAACAGATAAGGGTCGGTAGATAAGAAATGATTGATTTTTCCTCCACACATGAATTAAAACAATCCGACAATGAAGTTCCTATCCATACACTTTAGAAATTCAGAATAACAAATAATCTTGCCTAGATAGATTTTATGAAGTTTCAATTTATGAAGAGATGGCTTATCCTTTCATTTTCGTTCTTGCATAATTGACATCGGTTTGGGCCTTCCCAACCTTTCTGTTGTAGAATGTCCCATGTTAATATTTTTTCCTTTGCTGCCAACTAGATGAACAATTTTACTTTGAGTTGGATTTCCCATTTCCAGAGTTTTAGTCTCCAACCATCAATTCTTGGGTAAATCTGAGTGGAAAGAAGATCCAAATAGACATTTTTAACTGTAAGGGACCCTGAATTGTCACCACTTGTCCACATCAAAGAATCATCAAGGTCTTGTATGAAGGCACCGTAGCTAATAAGAGCCAAGAGAAATGATTCCCATTCAGCAGCCAAAGTGCCCATCAGACCCAGTTCCCGGTCTCTGTACCAGCTGGTCAAATGGGCATTTTGATTTGGGATCCTTCTAGCCTGGGAGAGTACCGAAATATTTTTCTGATTTAAAAAGGATACTAGTGATGGAGAAAGAAAGGATTTGTCTCCCAATCCCAGGATCTTGTCTCTTCCAAGAGAAACAAGATGTCCTAAACCGGGTATCCAACTAAGCCAATGTGTGACCAGGTGTGTCGATTTTAGGAGGTCGCTCTAGATTTTAGATGTTGTTTTCAAATTAAAGGATGGCGATCTGAGCCAATTAGTAACAATGGAGAAAGGAAGATATTTGTCTTTTATAACATTATGCCAAATGCCATCCCTTGTTAAACCCTCTAGAGTGTATTTTCAGCCAATGCTTTACTAAAGTGGAAGATATTGCAGAAATCCCATCCACCGTATTTCTTTCATTTTACCAGTGAATCCCACCTGCAAAGATGGTAGTGAAAGGAATCAATATTTACTTTCCAAAGGAAATTATACATTAATATCCCGATCTTATTTAATACTGTCTTGGGGATGGTCGCCAACGACATCCAATATATCGGAAGACTTTCTAGAGTAGATTTCACTAATATAAATCATCCCCCAATGATAACCATCTATTGCACCAAAGATCAATTTGTTTTCCACCTTTTTCAACAACCAGTTCCAGTCTATACTTTTTTGCAGCCCTGTCGTTAAATAATAACCAAGATATCTAAAAGAAGTAGATAGTTCTGTAAAGTTGTATGGAAGAACTATCTTGTATGGATCTAAGTCCACTTCCGATAACGCTTCATATAGAACATTTGATTTTTGATCATTTACATTTAAACCCAATGCTTTGCAGAACAATTTTATGATTCTATCAATTTCAACCCATTCACTTAATTAATATGTCATCTACAAAGAATATGTGGAGGATTCTTATCATTCTAGATACCTTTATGCCCACTAGCTT
>CBVK0102022287.1:0-20429 GCA_900067695.1 Picea abies | reverse complement strand
ACTTCATGGGGTATAAACACAGTTGAAAGTAAAAGACCTCTAAATCAAGAAGATAATCAGGCTCCACAACCAAGTCAATCATCAACATCATCGAAATCAATCTATCAGTCAGATGAATTCTCAGGTCCCACCACCAAATTATAATTCCACCACTCCCAATACTTGCTAGTTGTTATTGTGCCACACTTGTAACCACCTGATTCAAAATGATCAAAGTCCTTGGTATGCCATCATCTGGTGGTAACCAAGTACTAGGAATCAACTTTGTGCCTACTAATTTGTTCGGATTCTGCCAAAGTGCACCAGGAAATTTTCTTTCTCGACAATTTTCAATGTACTCAAGTAATCCGTGGAGTCTACACACCTCCCTGGAAAGTAGCTATGTCACCTGTGATGCCCCATACTCATACGAGTAACTAGAATTCCCTACCAAAGGTGAACCACACATAGCCCTCATAATATTCTCCCTAAGTGTGGACTCAAGGACTACATGTGTGTGAACTTTGTAGTGGATAATGACATCCATGACCTTGTTAGTTGAATTCTCTATGAACTGATCCAATACATAGCCCAAATGAAAGAACCATGATCTGGTTATATTCCTTTCGGCCTCACCCAACTGACTCGAGTGAGCCCTCCATGTCCCATTGAATATACCACTAGCATCAAAAGATAGTGCTAGAGGCCACTTCCACTGCCTACAAGACTGGAAAGTGTCAGGTGCATTGGTCAATCCCCATGGTATGATCAAGAACTCAAGGTAACATTTGAGAGAAATCCTACAAGTATCCTTCTCTATGTCCCTACTCTAGTGATATCCCATTTGAAGATAGATCTTTGAGGAATATACCTCTCCATGAGGTTCATCCATCCACTCATCGATACTAGGTGAACCAAACTCAATGATATGTCTGAAGTCCCTCTCTAAAGGTCTCCCCAGGGGAATCATTCCAAAAACCCAGTGTATACCACTGTACACAATTGTATATTGTTGTATACCACTTCACACCCTTGTATCTTCATGTACCACCCTATATCCTATATTTTCTACTATATCATTCACTCCACTAATATCAATTGAACCTGGATCCCAAAGTGATGTATCCACATCCGTCCCTTTATTCCCATTTTGTGGATAAATAAGGATATTATGTCTCGAGGCCCTCAGGTTGTAGATATGGAGTGTTGAGAGACCACATGACTAGCAATATCCTTTTGCACAGATGGGAATCCTTCTCACCACCAAAAAGGTCGTAGATTTCCAGATGGCATCCACCACACCAGTTGGCTTCCAGAAGGCATTGGGCCTTGATTCATGAGGTACAAGTCAGGTATTATGGTGAATATCATTTCAATAATTGAGGCATTTGAGTATATTATATCTTAGACTACTTTATATTTCATGATATATGCTTGGACATTATAACCTTTTGCCCTGCTTCACCTTGGTGGTTGACATCATGCTCTAGTAAGTGGTCTTCCTTGGGGATGGGTTTGCTACTTGGAACTCCCTTGAAGAGCCATCATATAGTTCCCGACCATACTTACCACTTTCCATCATTATTTCTCCCATTTCCTTATCTCCTAGGATTTTAGGGTGTATTGACCCAAGAAGGGGTTGTCCCTCATTCTATGGGAAGAAGGGGTTGAAGGCCCAAAGGGATTGATGTTGGGTAAAAGATAAAATACTATGTATGAACCTTCCAGATGCCAAGGATCACCCAAGAAATCAATGAAACACTTATCTTTGAGAAAAGGGGGACCCATAAGAAATATGATTATGAATGCTTAAAAGGTTAGTTTAGGGATAGGAGGTCTCATCACGAGCCGACCTATCATGTCCATGAATATCTAGTGGTATGAAATTACTATCATCTCTTCACCAAACCAAGGTAATGGCTCTCAATTGCATGGATGAGAAAAAGGGGGTCTCATCATGAGCCAACCTTCTCATTTCCGCTAGGTATTTTTGGGTGACACTATCGTTATCTGGACACCCCGCCAGGGCAGTGGCCTTCAACTTATCCTTAAATTTATGAAAGAAACAAAGAATGAAAAAATAATGGGCTTGGAAAAACATGCATTGCAAATGAAGGTACCACACACCCTCTACAAAGGCACCCATGAATGAGACACTGCAACCCCTTGTATGTCATGAACCCCATGCCCATTGAGTCTTGGCCCTTAACCGATTCATCCACTTTACATGGATTAGAGAGGGATATCTTGGAAACACTCCTTGACCTGGGGCAAAATATATCCAATAGGACACCTCGTCAACCCTCCCATATTCAAGATTGAAAAGTCGCATAATGTCTTTGAGCACTTAATTGTTTGACAAAGTAATATTTTATGCACATTATTAGGTAGCTCATTTATTGATTGGATTTACTTATCATGATGTTATGACTTGAGATCCTTGGAGGGCATGCTTCTTTGTCTTTGCAGGACCTAGTTGGTGGATAGTTTTGGAAGAACAAGCCTAGCTTGGGCTTCCATGGGGCTTAAATCCCACAGTTGGATGCCAAGGGCCCACATTCCAGATGAGAGAGATGAAACCTTGGAGGCCTAGAATATGACTTGGATGACATAACCTAGCCCCCACATGCCAAACATTTTTCCTAGGAGAGGAAAAACATCACCTCCATAGGCATGACGTCACCTAGGGGGGTTAGGGTTTGGTGGTGACGTTGACATGAATTGGCACAAGGACTTTTTGAGGGGTTTGAGTCTTTGAACATGAAGGAAGTCACTTGGATGCTTTACATGTGGATTTGGGAATCCCTTCTACACTCCTCCATCACAAACGACTTTCTACTAGTGCCAAAACGTCCCCTAAAGGGGTGACGTCTTTATAAACTAGGGTTTTCTTTGTGAAAAAAGTGAAATTAAAGTGAATTGTTTAATATTACTTTGTAAAAGGGGAAATATTAGGGTTGTTGACCCCTAGTCTTGTGGTTTACCATTAATTATGTGGAGAAACTATCTTAGTGACATTTTGTATAAATAAGAGATCATAAGATCTCATTTAATCATAACTCTCCCTCTTGTGAGAAGTACTTGGACTCAAATTTTTGCTACCCTTGGGGTTTTTGTTCTCTTATGCTATGATAGGATTTATCTTTGGTTTTGGAGTTGATTATGATGATTCACTATTCTTAGGAGGTCATTTCTAGCTTATTGTGGTGGTTTGCATTAGCATGTTAAGGCTTTTTCTTGAAATGGTATGGTTCTTTACTTTGTTATTATCATTGGTAATTCAAGTTAAGTTTGTTTTGGAAAAGGATAGATAGGGAGTATAAGGATATACACCCCTATCCTAGTTTCCACCATTATTATCAAGATTTTATCAAAGCAAGATTCACACCCCTCGTTTTCAATTGTTGAGGAAGTAAGAGGATTCACACCCCTCATTTTCAAACCCTAGCTAGGTTACTTACCTTGGGAAGTAAGAGGATTTATACCCCCAAGGGTTTGGTAGTCCTATCTCTTTCTTTTTGACCCCACTAACCCATAACTAAATAAAGTAATCTTGCATTGGAAAAATAAATTATTGCATTGGGAAACATAATTTATTGTCGTATTAATCTTTTGCAATTGGGATTGTGTTCCTTGTGCTTAGAGCACCTCACATCCACTAGAGCATCCCCATCAAAGGGGTAGTTATTTTTGTTGTTACAAATTTGCATCTTCACCCATTAGGGTTGCGGAAACCCTAATCTAATTGCTTGAATAGATCTCTAATCAACTATTGAAAGTTGCTCAAAGTTTGCACACTTATACTTCTTGGCCTAGCACACTTTTTGGCAAAGTTTGGAGGAGTTTTAGTGGTTGATTTTCTTTCTGTAATAAGTTGATTGTTATATCCATAATGATGATAAATATTTCTGCAAAAAGTGTGTACAATATCCTTATCTTATCATGCTAGTATCTTGGTCTTTAATCTTGAGTTTTGCTAGTGTTTAGCTAGTCTTTCTCTTGTATCTTTCACTTGATTTCTAGCATGTATCTCGCATCTTATTATGTCATTTTATTGTTGATATAAATTGTTAATAACAACTTCTATTAGGGAAAACAAGCTTAACTTGCTTTTCCATATTGCATCATATGATTTTTTTTCTTATGTCTCAGGCAGGTACTTCACTATTTGCAGGTTACTCAACATATTTAGCAACCCTTGGACCTTCCCTAGACTCTTTTACAAGACTTTCAAGCCACTTATAATTGACCTTTAGGGACATCCTCTCTATATTCATCCTTTTCCATTTCATTCCTCCTAGGGTCACCGGGATTGCCCCCTTGAGGTGACTAATGTTAGGTGATTTATATGTACTAAAAAGGACACTAAACTACCCTCAATTAAATTGTCAACCCGGGGTAAGTAAACTTAGATTTGTAACAAAACATATGCCAAAGGTAAAAGGTTGGTAGGAGTATAATCTAACTAATGAAAGCAACTATCTAAGGCTAATCTACTCAAGCAAACCTATCTAATGAGCAAACCCTACTAAGCAACTTGAAACTAGGTAACCTAAGTACTTTTGGGCCAAGGATCGATGGATAGTTCCTAAGAAAGCAAGTAAAACCCTATGTAAAGCAAACTAGTTCAACAATAATCAATAAGAAAATGACAAAAGCAAATGATTTTAACTTGCCAACCTACATTCAATGAGCAACTACCCTATGAAAGCAAATAAATAAGCAAGTAAGAAAAATCACCTATCTAACCTGTCAAAGCAAATAGACAAGTAAACAAAGACACCTAACTAACCTACTAAAGAAAAAGACAAGTAAGCAAAGACAACTACCTATCCTACTAAAGAAAATAGACAAGTAAGCAAAGACTTATCATTGAACAACTATCTAGCCTAAGAGGCAAGTGGACTAAATGCCTAATGCAAAACTATTTCTAATGCGTGAAAGGAAATCTAAATGCTCAATACAATGCATGAAAAGGAAATCTATTCTATTGAAAGCAAGAAAGACTAACCACTAATTCTTAATCTATGATAAGCAAACTACTATCTATCAAAGTAACAATAAAACTATTTTCTAAATTATGAAAGCAAGAAACTATCTCTTCTAATCTACAAAAGCAAGAAACTATCTTTAATCTATGAAACACTCAAATGTAATGCTAGTGGTTGTGTGAATGCCTTTGGTGGTGACGGATGATATCTCGATGACACTTGACAACAAAGGACAATTCATATGGTATGAGCTCAACACTAATCTCAATGGCAAAATGAAAGGTATGGAGTAAACAATCCAATGAAAACTTAGCCATGATAAAAGTAATGTTAAATACCTTGTATATTCATGTATGAACCATCAACAACATAACGAGGATATTATTCCAATTCTACACTATGTAAGCAAACTAGATTCATTCATTAACTAAGAAATTTAATTGCACTTTAATTCTAGGAAAGGAAATTGCGTGAAATAAAACTATACTATGTCTATTTTAACCATTCAAACTATGATAAGAAAATGAATTAAAAACATAAATTAAACTATGATATTAAGAAGTAAATTGACAATTACATTAACCAATAACTAAGTAAATGAAATCTATGTAAAACTAAGATAAGAAAACTATAAAAACTGGAAGTAAATCCATCCATCCATCAAAATCCATGTCAAAGGAAATCCAAATAAAACTCTATTTTATAAAAAACTTTGTTTTCAACTTGATTATAAAACCATAAATCAAAGCATAATTTTAACATCTAAATGCACATGAGGTTAATATAGAGACTTGGGGTTAATATGGAGACTTGGTGTTAGTATGGAGACTTGTAAGCCTTTTCTAATCTACAAAATCAACACATGCTAACACATATCATCATCTAACCTGCAAAAGAGAAGTAAAACAGTAAGCTACAACAAACTAATTAATTAAAAAACATGCATATACAAGAAGTAAGAAAGAGCAATTTAAATTAAGAAATGTGTAAATAAACATAAGAACAATCACTAGACTGTTGGTGGGCCCCCTAGCAAGTCGTGGCTAGCTCCTAAAAGCACACCATGAACTTCAACATGCTGAATTCACCATGAAAGCTTGAAAACACAGTTCTGGCACAATTCTCGCAATGTAAAGCTAAAAACAGAGCAAAATCATTTTTCTGGCAATTCTAATGCTTATGCTACTTGGTTCTTCTACTTAACAATCATCTGACCACATCATTGGTATTTATAACATTTACAAACCAAGTGGTCGACCACAGGAGGGTCGAACCACTTCTAATTTTGGAAAAATACAATAAATGATGCCCTAACAGATAAAACGGAGCGAGCCAATAATCACCTTCTTTGGACAACTGAAACTGAGTTGTCTGGAGCTTAGTAGCTGGAGGGGATAAGGAAAAAAAAAACCCATGTTCCCGATTCGCCCAACACTATCCGCCAATGCCATAACCGCCAACTCGCCATCCATTTATGTGCAATACAGAGTGTTGGAACGAGTGCTGGATCGAGTGCTGGAACTAGAAACATAGTGCGTTTTTTCCTTGTAACACCAAAAAAACGTGAATTAGCTTTTGGAAACCATAAAACATGATGAATTATACTTGATTCAATCATTAAACATGAATTACACGTATCTGATGGCAATCATACCATTTTATCATGAAATTCTTCAAAAATCTTCTTTAAAAGATGAAAAACGCATATGTACATGTAGCAAAAATGTATAATAACCATCATGAAAGTGATCATATCTTGGACCCAACATTACCCCCACACTTACGATTTTGCAGGTCCCACTGCAAACAAAAAGAAGTTACCCCTCATGACCAGGCTTGTTGAGGAGGATCAGCTTTGGAAGCCTCTCCTTCTTGCTCTGTAGACTTAGTATTGTGCCTCTTATGTTGCTTTAATTGTGCTATGAGGCTGCGGTTAGATTTAGTCATTTCATCAACCAACTGCTGAAGGGAGTTAACTTTTGTTTGAAGGACTACATTGTCGTGATGAAGGTGTGCATCTATTGTCTTCCTCTCTTCCAACTGTTGAAGAAGCTAATGGTTTTCTTTTTGTAGCTGCTCTATGGTTGGAACAGAATTGGTGATCTCTGAGGAAGGCTTATATCCTTTGAGGAATGTGGACAATTTATCAATTTTAGGATCTAGAGTGGGCATAGGTGAAGTAGGAGTGATGGGAGATCAGAAAGGTGAGGTAGGTTCTGATTTTGTTTTCCTTAGTGGCTCTAATCTATCTGCAGAGACTTCTCTAGGTTTCTTATGAGGGCTTTCAAGGTCAGAGGACACTTGGATAGGATCCGAAGTAGGTGGAGGTTTGCATAAGGCTTGGTTCTTGTGCTCTGGGTACTCTTCTGAAAGGGTCCCTTACCAAATCGATTGGCTCCCCTCTTGTTTGTAGGAATGATGGGAAAGTCTTGCTGCATTACTTCTTGGAGATTTTTAGGTGTAGGATCAAGAGAGAGTGAAGGCATTGGGGGGTCAACAATAGGCTTCTTTTGGTCTTTGCTCTTGGTCTTTTTACCCGAAGAAGAAGTAGGGATATCAACAAGATTTTGGTATTGTTTCGGAAAAGAGAGGGTTTTTGCAAGGGAGTTTGGGGTTCTTGGAGAGCGAGGCTTGGATGGAGAGATATTTTTTAGGCTAAGTGGCTTTTTGTCGGTCTTAATTGTCAACTGGGGGTTTGCAAATTGGTAGATAAAGGCATCCCAATTTTTCCCCTGCTTCTCTAGTTCGGTAAGAACGAGGAGTTTGATCAAACCATGGTGGAAGAGACTGTTGTGGGGGTTAGTCACATTTTTCCTCACTTGAGAGGACATCTTCTCCAAGATTTTGAGAAAATAAAAGGGAAAGTTCAAGGGTTTGTTGAACAGAAAATGAGCCAGCAATCTAAAATGAAAAGCTTTGAAGGTGGAGTATCTACCTTCACATGTAATTAACCTTGTGTTGACGATGAGGGGGTTAACCAATTATGGATTTATCCACTCCTTAGCATACCATTTTGCTCCTGAAATTCTCTTGAATTTGGGCTTAAACACCCTGTTGTAACTTGAGCGCGGCAATTGGTGATTCTTGAACCATCTATATCCCATTCTTGGGACCTTTGTTGCAGAAGCAATGGACTCTTCTGTGACTTCAAAGGTGAGATACCCTACATGTGTTGTCTTACCATCAAAACCAAATGCAAATTTCATAGAGAGACCGTCATCATGGCCCTGCAAGCAAGACAGAAATGGCCCCCAACCAGCACGCAAAAACACTTCTCTGCATTGTGCAAATTCTGGAATGGCAAACAAGTCTGCATAGGAGGAGGGTTCATATCTCCTAGGCATTGTGACAGAGGTTAAATTCACCAAGAAAGGGAGATTGAGCCAAGAAATTACATGAATTTAGCACAGGCCAAATGCGTTTTTAGACAGAGGACGAGATGGCAGAGGTTGGGCACGATTTTTTAATGCATAGCAGAGAAATTGGTAAAGGAAAATGAGATAATAGAGTGCCCAACCTGATTTTGGGTGCTCTTATGGTGGAGTAGGTTGCCCACATGTGTCCGCGAGCTTCCATGTGTGAAGAATTCGAATTCAAAGGCTCGACTTGGAGCAATGTATTGGTGCGTAATTAGATCAATGTCCAAGTTTGTTGACTTGGACATTTGATCATAACCATATGAAGCATCTTTAATCAATGCCTGAAACCAATATAATTGAATGGAATTGAATTATGGTTACCTGGAATCTAGGACAGTTACTGGTGTGTATAGCACTTCAAACAACATCTCATACGACACCTCATCTAGTACCTCATACAGTACTTAATCTGGTACTTCTATGTTAAGTGCATTTTTACCTCTTATAATGGATAGCCTGCAAATGTAAAGTGTTTTTGACAACCATAGTGGTTAATTAGTAGAGGCAGAATGCTCCATGCTCACTCATTCTTCTTGCATATGACATATAATGTCAAAAACCTATAATGAACAAGTTATAGCAAGCATAAAATGTATTGTCAAACCTACAACATGCAGCTTGTAATGATCGATAAACCGATAAAGAGTGGTCTGTTAAGTATGTGTTCAGTAATTTATAGCACACATGAGTTTAAGCATTTCAAAAATAACATGACTATCGTTGTAATAACCCGTATCATGGTAATAATACAAAAATTCTTGCAAAGACTCATTTCTCTTGGTGATGATCATTTGTCAGCTCATGAACCCCTCCCCCACACTTAAGTATTGTGACACCTCACAATCAAAAGTATAGGAAACCAATTAGTATCCCCCAATAGCCGAAGATTTACAGTATGTCAAGTGTAAAGATAAAATTTCACAGCTTGGTCTGACGAGACAGTTAGAATATGGCCCCACCTATAGGATAAGAGATCCTATATATAGATAAGAAGAGGTAGGCAAGAGAGTTTCAAGATATTCTTAGAGTTATTTCCCAATGGAAATTTTATGAGATTCATTAACCTTATATTAACCACACATACTCCATGTCATCTTTGTTTGCAAGTAATGTCGTACATCGGAACAAGTTTACATTTATTATTTATTTATCTCAGATTACCATCCTCTCTAGGTAGAATGCCCCGCTGCCAACAAGCTTGTTCAGTACTCCGGCGAGTTTAACTAGTCATACCATAAGCCGATACCCACTGCCAGCAGACATGTTTAGTATCCCAGTGGGTTAGCCTCTTAAACCCTCAGAGACTAGCCCTCCATCCTTTAATATTTTTAATATAAGATTTCTTATGCAAGAAGATGGGGGTACAACTCTGAAAACAACTTGTTCTTTCTTTTCTTCACTTGGGATGGTATTTATGTTAGAGAATGACTTTTCGTTATATTGTTTTAGTGGTTGCCCTAATGTAAGGAGTACTTAAGCGGACATGACCTATCTAAAGATATGATATAATCAAGCTATTTAGTGTGTAGTGGATGGTACCATTGAGAAAGAACAAAAAGGTATCTCTAGGCTCAACTTACTTTCTTACTTTGTAGTTATTGTGATCTTTCCATGGCTAACTGCTAATTAGACCGCCTTGTTACTCTTTGATAAATGCACTTGGCTTACTTACTCGGGTTTCTTGGAAAAACTGTACGAGAGACCTCTAGGCTTGATAGTTACGGTATCACTTTCTTATATAGTGGTGAAGAGTTTCAAGAGAAACTGCTTTAGAATGCCTTAAAAAATGAGAATGTTTGCAAAAATACGGCTATCTACAGTAAGTCAATATTCAGTTGATTCTTTAACAGACACAAAATTCAAGTATAATCAATGTTTTGAAGAAAGATATTTGAGACTATGTACTCCTGGTGAAATAATTACTTACAGAAACCTCCAGAATTGCCTTATTAACAAAATTCAAAAACTATTTACATATATACAGTAGGAAATCTTTAAAAAAATTTCAAGAACAAGGGGGGACTTCCCCATCTACTAAGGCCAATGCCTTGTCAGTTGTCATGACCTATAGAAAATCTTCTCTAGAAATGGGCTTATGATAAAATTTAAGTCGATGTCCATTTACCACAAAGGAGACTTGTCCATCATCAATTGTTTTAATTTTTACAACTCCATTGTCATATACAGTGTCTACCTCATAAGGTCCCAACCAACGGGTGGTAAGTTTTCCTTTGAAGGTTTTGAATCGGGAATCAAACAACAAAGCCCAATCGCCAGGCTAGAAGTGCTTCTTCTTAATAAACTTATCATGCCACTTGCTCCTCTGGTTTTGGACTAATATCGTCTTTTGGATGGCATCTTGTATGATTTCATCCAACTCATTTAGTTGTAGGGCTCGTTGCTTTTGATCCTCATCCAGGTTCAATCCTAACTCTGCAGAAATAAGAAAGGTACTTACCTGGAATTCTATAGGTAAAAGTACTTGTTTCCCATACACTAGCTCATAAGGGGTGTGCCCAATGGTATTCCTCTAGGTAGTCCGGTATGCCCACAAAGCCTTTGGGAGCCTATCAGCCCAATCCCGCTGATGTAACTGAGAAGTCTTGGTCAAGATGGCTTCCAGAACTTTGCTTGTGGATTCTACCTGTCCATTGGCTTGTGGGTGGTATGGAGAAGATTTACGGTGTTTAATCCCATATTTCTCTGTTAGCTATTTCATCATCTTGGAAGTAAATTGAGTGCCTTGGTCAGTAACAATTTCACGAGGGACACTGAAGCGGGTAAATATGTCTTCATAGATGAATTCGACAACAGACTTCTTTGTGGCCCTAAATAGGTCTTTTGCCTCTACCCATTTGGTGACATAGTCCGTACAAACTAAGATATAGTTCTTCCTACAGGACATGGGTGAAATTGGTCCTACAAAGTCGAGGGCCCATTTTTCGAAGGGTTCTATCATAACTTGGGCCTGCAAAGGCATTTCGTCAGATGACATAGGTCTTCCTATCCTTTGGCAACTATCACAACTTATCACATACTTGGCAGCATCTTTGAAAATGCTAGGCCAATAGTAACCTAAATGTAATACCTTATATGATGTGCGTTTGTCAGAGAAATGGCCACCACATGGTCCATCATGACAACTTTGTAGTATTTCAGGTACCTCATCCTCTCGGACACATCTACGAATAATCAAATCAGGACCTGTGTGAAAATGATCATGACCAACCCAAGAGTAATTAGCACTGTGTAATAATTTTCCACTTTTTATGAGGTGACAAATGAGACAGTAACTTCCTAGTGGCCAGATAGTTTTCCATATCCACAAACCATGGGGTATTGAAAGAAAGGGAAAAAATATGCTCATCTGGGAAAGTATCATCTACAGGGATATCATCATCCTCATTTTTTATTCAAGAAAGAAAGTCAGCTACTACATTATCTTTCCCAGGTCGGTGAAGCACAGTAATATTAAATTCTTGCAATAACAAGAGCCACCTAGTTACTTGGCCATTAGTTATAGGTTTGCTTATGAGGAACCTAATAGTGGAATGATCAGTGTGTACAAATACTTCATAACCTGTAATGTAATGACGAAACTTGTTAATAGCATGAACAACTTCCAAGAACTCTTTCTTGGTGACTGTGTAGTTTAACTCGGCAGGGGACAAGTTCTTGCTTACAAAATAAATGGCATAGGATTGTTGGTCTTCTTTCTGCCCTAATACCCCTCCAATTGCAGTGTCGAAGGCATCAGTGGATATATGAAATGGGAGAGTCCAATTGGGCCCTCTTAGAACTAGTGCCATAGACAGCTTGGCTTTCAAGGTTTCAAAGGTAGTTTGGCACTGCTTAATCCAAACAAAATCAACATCTTTTATCAATAATCCAAACATAGGTGCAACAATCTTTGTAAAATTTTCAATAAACCGTCAGTAATATCTGGCATGTCCAAGAAATATTCTCACCTCTTTCTGAGTCTTGGGGGCTGGAAGTCTAACAATGACCTCAATCTTTGCAGGATCGACTTTTATTCCTTCAAATGAAACATGATGTCCTAGAACGACTCCTTCAGTTAACAACATTTTTCATTTTTCATGACTTAGAGATAGGTTCATTTCCTGGCATCTGATGAGGACTTTTTCTAAGTTGTCTAAGGCTTCCTGGTAAGTGTTTCCATAGACTGTGAAGTCATCCATGTAGACCTCCACACAATCATGAATAAGATCGACAAATATCCCTAATACTGCTCGTTGAAAAGTGGCAGGAGCATTACACAATCCAAATGGTAAGACCCTATAGGCATAGGTGCCCCAAGGACATGTAAAGGTAGTCTTGTCCTAGTCCTCGGGTGCTATAAGAATCCGATTGTACCCGTTGTATCCATCTAGAAAGGAGAAATACTTCTTTCTGGACAAGGTATTTAGAACTTGGTCAATGAAAGGAAGAGGAAAGTAGTCTTTCAGAGTGGCTTTGTTGAGTTTCCGGAAATCAACACAGATTCTCCATTTCCCGGTCACTTTCTTTGGAACCACTACAAGCGGGGATACCCACTTACTATCAGATATGGGATAGATAAATCCGACATTTAACAACTTTTGGATTTCCTCCTTGACTATGTCTTTGAGTGATGGGTTCATCCTTCTTTGGGGTTGCCTAACAGGTGTCACTTCCCCCTGGGTATATATGTGATGGATTCATGTGTCAGGGTGCATACCCTTAATGTCAGTGTATTCCCAGGAAAATGCTCCTGATTGTTTTTTAAGGATATCTACTAACTGTTTCTGTTGGTCTGCATCTAGCCCAGAGTTTATATGTAAAAATTTCCCTAGACTAATCTCGTAGGGCATAGTATAAGACATGGAAAAATCATCTATCTCGAAAATAAAAGATGTCGAAGACAAAATGGATGGATCCAATTGTTCTTGAAATTCCTCCCCAAACATGTACTCAAATTGGGGAAAATACTGTGGAAAATCCACACATGTGATAGCAGAAATGAATTGGTTTAGCACATTTTCTGTCGTGTGCTCCTGAAGTGCCCATGCATGGTCACTTGGAAATACGAGTTCTTCCCAGTCTTCATTCTCATATGGGCATTCAAGCCACCATAGATTCTCCATAATAGGTTGAGCTGGAGGGTATATGGTGAGCTTATGGATAGAATGGTGAGCTTATGGATAGAGAGACCATTTGAGATGGTCATTTCTCCTTCTCTACAGCCAATAAATGCATTGGTTGTGTCTAGCCAAGGTCTTCCCAAAATAACGGGATGGCCTCTGGAAGGATCCTTTGAATGAATGACAAGAAAATCTACGGGGTACTCCCATGAGGCTAAAGTAACCATGACATCATCTAAAATCCCTTCAGGTATAACCCTAGTTTTATCTGCTAATTCCAAAATGGTTGGGGTAGGCCGAAGAAGAGGTTGTAACTGTAATTGTTCCAAGGTAGTAGTGATCATAAAATTGATGGTTGCCCCTAAGTCTATGAGAGTGTTTATGATGAAGAACTCATTAATGGTTATGGTAACTACGAGGTTTCTTGGATTCCCATACTTTGCTAGCTTTGGCTGCTCTGATATGTACTTAGAGATTCCTCCTGCCAAATGTACTATAGGGGGGTCCTTTTGCTTCCTACCTGGCTTCTTAATACACAATTCTTTGACTACCTTACTATAGATTGGAATGTCTTTAATGGCTTGAAGTAAGGGAATTTTGACACAAATATTTTTCAATTCATTCAAAATGTCAAATTCTGGTCGGGTGGTAGGTTTCTCGATTACCAATCAATCTGGATAAGGAGGGACCTTCATAATTTGTGAAGGTTCATTTTGGGGAAGCTTGGATTCTTATTTCTTCAGGATAATAACATCTTCCCACCTAGTGTCATCCGTGGGTTGTTTGGTGATTTCTTCTTCTTCTTCTTCCTGGATGACTACTGAGGGTATCTGCCTATTTAGAAATTTTCATGATCTTAGTTGAATTTCCTGTAATGGAACAGGAGTAATAACATATGTCAGGAAGGCCTGCATATCAACATTGTTAAGAGGTTGAGGGGGTTTATTATTGGGGTTCGACACTAGCTATGCTGGTAATAGTGTCAGTTTTGGGGATCTTTCATTTTGATATTGTAGTGGTTTTTGTTGTGGAATAGGAGGTAAAGGTGGTGGAACAAAACCTGGCAAAATTTGCGGAGTGTTCGGTGGGAACTGAGGATAATGATGGTTGTACATAGGGATAGGTGGAGCTTGAGGGTTTCCTTGGTTGTGTCCTCCCCTCCATCCTTGAATCCAAGGATGTTGGTACTGAGTAGACCAGTTTTTCCAACCTGGTGAGTTCCACTATTGTTGTTGATAATAGGGTGGAACTTGAGACTATAGATCTGGGTATGTGGGTTGATTCCTAGGTTGCCATGGCCTCCTAGGTGCATAAGAAGACTCCCCAAGATCCCCACTCCTATAGATGGCTAATAAATCAGGCAATGATGGACATTTTTCAATCACATGGTCTTTTGTACAGAATCCACAAAATAAAATGTTATCTAATGGGCATTCCCTTGAGGAATGCTTCCTCTTGCATCTTGGGCAATATATGCTCATTGTTGCATTTTCCTCCTCCTGTTTCTTTTTGAGTTTAAGGGTATCCAACTGGGAACCTATTATGCTTAAGATGTTAGTCTTAAAGTTTTCTAAAAGGTTCCCTATCTCTACTCTCGTGATACCACCTAAACTAACTGGTTTTAAGCTTCTATTTTAAGGGTCCCGAACATTCTTTCCTATTTTGGCTCTACTTCTTGAGTAGTTTTTACACGTTTCACATATTTCAGCAAATGGTTTATGAGAAATATCACCCGATGCCATCAGGTTAAGCATCTCTAAATATTCTTCTGCAATTCCTTTAAGGAAAAGATCCCTAACTACATCCTCTGGGAGGTCATGGTATTTTGACTTCTAGGAGATATAACCAAATATTTCCATACAGTCTTCAAGGGTCTTGTCTTCTAACTATTGGACTTTAAAGATGTCATTACAAGACTCTTTGGTCTTGCAATAATCTTGGTACTTCTTAAGAAAGATGTCTTTCATGGATTCCCAAGACCTAATACTGGATTCTCCCAACCCCGTGAACCATCTTAGTGCAAATTCTTTGAGGGTGGCAGGAAAGAGTTTTAATTTTTGGGCATCTTGCACATAGTTGTATCTCATGCACAAGATGTCAAATTCAAATAGGAAGGTGTCTGGATCTTCACTGTTTTTACCATAAAAGGTAGGCAGTGCTGAGAGAGGAATATTTTTCATGTTGACATTTGGAGTGGTGTCTAAAATCGGAAACCCAAAGGTAGTTTTGGTTTGGTTTCTAGTTTCTTCTTCCTCTCCGTGTCTTACATTGTTATGGTCCTCCTGATCACCCATATTGGCTTGGTTTCCAAAAAAAGAGTACCTAAGTGGTTTTATCTTTGAAGAGAACAAGGTTTCCCTTTGATGAAAAGGTCTTCCTACTGATTGGATTTCTGGGACTCTACTCGAGCTGGTTGAGATTGTTGGTGCCAAAGTTTATGTGTTAATCTGAGAGATAATCACATTGGCTGAACTACCAAACAAAATATTCACCTATTCAGGGTCTACGATATCTTCAAAATTAGGATTCCCTGGTGGTGGTGTAAAAGCAAAGGTTGTATTGTTTGGTTCTGTAGAAGGCTTGAGTGGTCTTGCCTCCTGTCCTAATATGATTGATGCTTCAATTTCTTGTTCTATAGTGCTCCCTGTGTTAGTCCCTTCAGAGAATATTTTATCTCTTTGAGTCAAGCTAGCCTTTGTTTTTCAGTACCAGTTTGTGGATTTTATAAGCGGAACGTTCCTTCCCCCAAAGAGATCAGAAGGAACCTTGGTTGAAAGGTCTGATTTAGATTTAATGTATCTACCTTATGGGTCTCTAGGCCTATTCATGAAAGAAAGAAAAAACTATCATTTGATTCCTAGGTCTATTCATGAAAAATAAAAACAAAAAGAAAAACTACCATTGGGTTTGGGGGAACCTGCTATAGCAGATGCGCAGGTTCTTACCTCTCGTCTTAAAGTTCCCCCGCCACCAAGCTAATGCTAAGGTCTAAGGATGTCTATTTCCTAACTACTTCTTACCTTGAGACAACTCCCCGGCAACGACGCCAAAATGTTAGGTGATTTATATGTACGAAAAAAGACACTAAACTACCCTCAATTAAATTGTCAACCTGGGGTAAGTAAACTTAAAGTTGTAGAAAAATATATGCCAAAGGTAAAAGGTTCATAGGAGTATAATCTAACTAATGAAAGCAGCTATCTAAGGCTAATCTACTCAAGAAAACCTATCTAATGAGAAAACCCTACTAAGCAACTTGAAACTAGGTAACCTAAGTACTTTTGGGCCAAGGATCGATGGATCGTTCCTAAGAAAGCAAGTAAAACCGTATGTAAAGCAAACTAGTTCAACAATAATCAATAAGCAAATGACAAAAGCAAACAATTTTAACTTGCCAACCTACATTCAATGAGAAACTATCCTATGAAAGAAAATAAATAAGCAAGTAAGCAAAAACACCTATCTAACCTATTAAAGCAAATAGACAACTAAGAAAAAAAACCTAACTAACCTACTAAAGCAAAAGACAAGTAAGCAAAGACAACTACTTATCCTACTAAAGAAAATAGACAAGTAAGCAAAGACTTCTCATTGAACAACTATCTAGCCTAAGAGGCAAGTGGACTAAATGCCTAAAGAAAAACTATTTCTAATGCATGAAAGGAAATCTAAATGCTCAATGCAATGCATGAAAAGGAAATCTATTCTATTGAAAGCAAGAAAGACTAACCACTAATTCTTAATCTATGATAAGCAAACTACTATCTATCAAAGCAACAATAAAACCATTTTCTAAATTATGAAAGCAAGAAACTATCTCTTCTAATCTATGAAAGCAAGAAACTATCTTTAATCTATGAAACACTCAAATGTAATGCTAGTGGTTGTGTGAATGCTTTAAATCTATCCAAAAAAACTGGAAGTAAATCTATCCATCCATCAAAATCCCTGTCAAAGGAAACCCAAATAAAACTCTATTTTATAAAAAACTATGTTTTGAACTTGATTATAAAACCATAAATCAAAGAATGAATTTAACATCTAAATGCACATGAGGTTAATATAGAGACTTGGGGTTAATATGGAGACTTGGGGTTAGTATGGAGACTTGCAAGCATTTTCTAATCTACAAAATCAACACATGCTAACACATATCATCCATACTGTTGAAAGAGCAATTTAAATTAAGAAATGCGTAAATAAACATAAGAACAATCACCAGACTGTTGGTGGGCCCCCCAGCAAGTCTTGGTTGCCTCCTAAAAGCACACCACGAACTTCAACAGACCGAATTCACCATGAAATCTTGAAAACACAGTTTTGGCACAATTATGGCAATCTAAAACTAAAAACAGAGAAAAATCGTTTTTTCTGGAAATTCTAATGCTTATGCTACTTGGTTCTTCTACTTAACAATCATCTAACTACCTCAGTGGTATTTATAACATTTACAAACCAAGTGATCGACCACAGGAGGGTCGAACCACTTCTAATTTCAGAAAAATACAATAAATGATGCCCTAATAGATTAAACGGAGCAAGCCAATAATTATCTTCTTTGGACAACTGACACTGAGTTGTCTGGAGCTCAATAGTTGGAGGGGATAAGGACAAACAAAACCCATGTTCCCGATTCTCCCAACACTGGCCGCCAATGCCATAACCGCCAACTCGCCTTCCATTTCTGTGCAATACGGAGTGTTGGAATGAGTGTCGGATAGAGTGTTGGAACGAGTGTCTGATCAAGTGCCAGATCAAGTGCCAGAACTAGAAACATAGTGTGTTTTTTCCCTGTAACACCAAAAAAATGTGAATTAGCTCTTGGAAACCATAAAATATGATGAATTATACTTGATTTAATCATTAAACATGAATTACACGTACCTTATGGTGATCATACCATTTTATCATGAAATTCTTCAAAAATCTCCTTTAAAAGATGAAAAATGCATATGTACATGTAGCAAAAATGTATAATAACCATCATGAAATTGATCATATCTCGGGCCCAAAAACTACCTCAACTCTAAAGTGATGGGGACACCTGTCTAAGGTAAAAGTGGGTAGGTGACCTCTTAGTTGTCGCCAATTGGTAGTAGGGTCGAGATTTTCCCAACCTAAAATTTGTGAGATAACATTTTGCCGATGTTGTTGGGGAGGATTTTGAATCCTCTTTGTGCCCTAACGACACTTTGGCAAGCTTCCCTCCCAAATCCTTTATCCCTAGTTTGCCCGATGATTCCACCCAAGGGATGTTCCCTTTCCACCTTTATTGATGAGCTATTCTTAAAGCTCATATGGTGACTCCACCTTCCTAGAACCCACCTTATCCCTTTCCACCATTTGATGAGATTTGAGATCATTTAGTGATTCCATTGAGGTGTTACCCTAAGTGATGGAACCATGGCCTCACGGGACTTACCATGGGTGTTCCATAATGTGTATCCTTCTCTTGATGTTCAGAATATCTCTAGATATCCAAATCATTGATCTACAAAATGGAGGAAAAATTTCCCTAAATTTAATGGTGATCCAACTCTACCAGTCACCCATGTCATGAATTATATGAAGTATGCTTCGAGCTTAAATATGCTACATGAAGATGTGATGATGATTTTTTTTGTGTCTTCACTGGAATCAAGTCAAAAGGATTGGCTCGCACACTCGTGTAATACGAAGAGTATCCCTTCTTCCACAAAGCTCATTGAAGAATTTCTCATGCATTATCAGCTAGCTACTCAGAGTTTTCAAGATGCTTTCCAAGAGATCAAACACACTCTTTGCAGAGAAGGCTTTTCGATCAATGATGAGACAATACATGAAGAAGTGCTTGAAGGACAGATATGTGAAGAAAATTACCAAGCACATCTCGAAGAAGTTTCTCATGTTGAATATCTGGACGAGATGTTTGATGAAGATGAAGTATATGCCCTTCCACTTGATGAGGACATCCAAACCTTTGCTTCTCCTGCACATCAAGAAAATAACGTGATGATTTATAATCCTTTTGAAGATTTTGATGATGCTTTATTCCATGACTGTGGAAATGAAGAAAGTTGCCAGAAAGATATTGATGAAGTTTCTCTTGCAAAAGGCATGGGCGAGACATTGTTATCTACTATCCCTTTTGAAGAAGATGAAGTTGTTCAGTCTTGTGAAGAAGTAATCAACTCCTATTATAGAGATGAAATCATGGAAAACCCCCCGGATATAGTTGACGATCACATTGATGATTTCATACATATTGGGAGATGAATATGGGATTTGGGTTGTTTCACTTTGACGAAGATCCTATCTATGACATTGAAGGCACATGTTAGGCGGAAATATTGTCGTTTAATTATGTTGTAGTACTTGCCCAACTGTTTAATTTGTCAATTCAAGGTTCGTAGGCTTACGAAGCACATGCACTATATATGCAGGACTGAAGTAGAAGTAATCTAATCTAAATTGTTGAAATGAAATTAATCTAGGAAAACATTGAAAGACTAACTAGGAAAGCAGGAAATTAATCTAGGAAAGCAATAAAACATGTGAAGAGTTGAATGACAAAAGACATATGTGAGCTCACACAATAAATCAATCTCAAATTATATTACAAGAATCAAATGACAAATCATGAAAGAATCAAAGCTAAGAATCCCCTTCTCCTAATTACAAGACTAAATTATGAATTACATCCCACCAAATGAAGAGAGAACACTTTCCTTTATACATGAGAGTCTTGAAGATACGATAAGAGTCTCATAATTACAAATCCACAATTCTCTCAACTTATTCCTTCAAATCCTCCACAAATATCTTGGATAAGATATCCTATCAAAATCTCCATGATCTTCTCCTTTGAATATGCTTGAATGATTGTCCCAAATATTCTTCAAATCTTCAAAGCTTGAAGATGAAATTCGAATTTGAGGCTA
>CBVK0102022285.1:0-18632 GCA_900067695.1 Picea abies | reverse complement strand
CTGAAGTGATTTCATATCCTTATGAAACTTGGCATAGATTATGAAAGTCAAAAAGGAAATAGAGCATGGTGAGGTAACTTTTCAAACTCAATCACTATTAGAAAATAAGGAATTACCTGATTAAAGATTAGAAAAGAACATACCTCCACTTACCCAAGAATGATGATGAACATTGCACTAGGAATATGGTTGATACTGATGTTGGAGCATGGAAGATGTCACTGCTGCAGAATCATGAAAATGGAACTGTTAATGTTGTCGTTGTTGTAACTAGATCATGGAAGTGAAGGAATCTGAACTGTTGCTACTGAATCATGAGAAATGTGGAAGGCAGAGAATATGGAACTGTGGTACTCTCATAGATCTTAAATCAAACTGTTGCAACTACTAAGGGAATCATGAAAAAATGTATAGTCTTCGCCCACTACAAACTGATGGTACAATTCTAATCATGTGAATGAATGTGTCAGTGTCGAGCATGAAGAGAAATCATTGGATTACCGGCCATTGATGAATGTTGTTAACCAATGCGAGACAAACTCACTAGTGATGTCAGTGAGTGTCAAGGTACCCGAGTACATCTTGCACAGTGAAAATAGAGGTGTTGATGTCGAACCACTTGCAAGATCTAACAATCAAGGGACAGTGATGTATTCCCATGATTGCTAGCGATAGATATTTCCATTAAGGCATGCAAGCCTCTAGGTACTTAAAATGGACTCTATTCTATTTCCTAGATAAGGTGCCGAGGTCGATGGGGCAACATTGTTGAAAGGTGGGCCTTAAGGAATCCCACATCAGTCAACGCGAGTTTTATAAAAATATTGGTAGGACTAAAAGATAAATCTCAGTAGCAACAATTTATATGGAAAGGCAATGTAATCATGGAAAGGGGTTTGTTTTATTCAGAAGGAAAATTGGAAAGGCAAAAATGAATTGAAAAAGATAAAGGAAATGATGTATGCAACTCAGAAAGATAGGGATGTGTGAAGTCATGATGGATAAGGCAATGGAAGATGGCTTCAACACAGGAATGATCAATGCATGTTTGAAGGAATGATGGGAGTAAACATTCATGAAGAAAATGGGTTATGGAAGGTGTAGTGTAACAACAAACGTCATGAAAGATCAACTCCTTCAAACTGTTAACAAACATGGTTTTTTTTTTTTTTGAATGAAAAAGTCATGATTCTTGTAAAATCACTTCAGTGGAAAAGTGCAAGTGTCCTCATTCCTGCAATCAACTTAGTACTAATCCTGCAATCAAAACTTCATGAGAGCATCGCAAAACATAAAATGCAAGAAATAAGTAAAAATGCGATTAAAAGAAAATAAAGTGTGTGTGAACCTATCACTTGCATTGGTTTCATCATTGATGGTTGTAGCGTAGGCCACCATGAATGCTCCATAAGTTTGTGTAGCCTGAGGGTACAACATTGTAAGTCTGGTCTTTGCTGTCCATTTTCCAAAGTTCTTTGCACAACCACAGATCCAATCAGTTCTGAGACAGCAATAGAAGGATAGTTTGGTACTCTAACAACCTGAAGACTATTCGATCTTGGAAGAATGACAATCAAGAAACTAAAGTCTCCAATTTCGTGAAGAAGTAAAATATTGCATATAGAAACAAGTAGAGTGCTAAAGAGCCTAAAGTCAGATATGCTCTCCATCACCAGTGATAATCTTCACTGCATAGCTGGAATCAGCAAAGAACAATCGTGATCTCTACACAGGTGACGAGTAGGATAACAAAGACTATGAACAAGAACCCAAAGATGTAGTAGAACTGATGCAACCATATAGAAGTCAGGATAAAAAAATATCTCAATGAAAACAACACCAAATGACAGTATGCCACCAATGAGTATGGAGAAAATGGGCTGCATGTACCAAGCCTATTCTGGAATTTGCTTGGGAATTTTGTTTGTTTTCACTGGATATTCCATTGCAAGTTTCTTGTAGCCAAAGTAGCTGCCAATAAAAACCAAGGGAACGGAAGTTACAAACCATAAAAAAGACTAAAGAAAACATGGTCCCAAATGGTACAGCACCAGAAGATTTCTCACCCCAGATCAATGCATTTAATACAAACAAAATGAAGAAAACAATTCCAGGAAACATGAAAGCAGTCTTTAGTGTGTTTTTCTTCCATTCTTAGCCCTTGAACATCGTATATAACCAAGCAGAAGAGTAGCCAGTGAACAAACCCATGAACACCCACAATAGAACCATAGTTGTCATCAACCCACCACGGTTGGAAGGAGAAAGGAAACCAAGCATAGCAAATATCATTGTGCTTCCCCAAAGTCATTATGGAAAACCTGTCAATTCAAACAGTTGAATCTTCTTTTGTTATGCAAGATTATGTCGGTACTCTGCCAAATATAAATTAATACTGCCCACAAAGACCTCCTCCTTTAAGAATTGTCGAGAACAATTTTCATTCATCCAAATGATTGTTGGTAGTACTATGGCAAACACTAAGTATATTACAGTTTGTGGTAACCCTTCCTTCGACAATGGGCCAACTAAGATATCCAACATTGCATGTTTCTTTTGTTGCAAATGGAGGCATTCTAGGTATTTGAAAATCGAGGTGTTCGAGGCATTTGCAAATCAAGGCAGTTGTACCAGATCGAAGCATGGTTCTTTGCAGCACGCTGACGTATATATTCGAACAACTATTTCACACCCAATATTTAGGAGACACTGATAGAATTCTTGCAACTCATTTGGTTGATTGTGCTTGGACTCTTATATGAAAACTATGAAAACAACCTGTTGCACATGGTTAGAACTGTCACCCTTTCTTTAATGAAACTGATTAATTTTTTTTAATTAATAAGAGCGCTCACGCTATTTGAGAAAAAAAAATTGCTTCTTTATTGAAACAAACAAATCTTTAGATAGCAAGCGTGGCGAGACATTATTCTGTCTGGCGTAGTTAGAAAAATAAATGGGCGTGAACTAGTGTTGGCTCTTCGAGGCGACACTTAGAATGTCATAAGATGGGATCTCGATGGATAACAGAAATTGGATCTAGGCAGGATTTCGCCCATTTCCCATGTGTCTCAATTAACCAGGCATTCATAACAGTGGATCTGCACGCCCTCGTGGCAAACTCGTAACCCATTCCAATCACAATCCCTACATTTCGTTAGAAATACACTCAAAATTTACTGTTGGGATATCATTTTTTATTTTTGGGGAGTGTAGCAAACCTGATATAGCATGAAGGTTGATAGTTTGGAGATAATACCGTCGATATGGGAGAATATCATTGCAAATCATTAATACAATCAAATAGGATAATCAAAATTTCATTGTTCAATTGAATATGAAAAAAACGAATAATCGAAGCTTGATCTTCAATGTCGTGTATCTACACAAGCATACTCTACCAATTTATTTCTTTTCTAAAACAATAAAATTTAATGCGACCCACTTTGATTCCACAAAGATCTCCAAGTTAAAGTCATGAGGTGAAATGAGCAAGCAATCGTTTGCATGCCGTCAAAACCAGTAACACCTCTACGCAACAGGATATCTGTAACAAGCCAATGAAGACATTGTCCAAAGTTGGAAAATATAGCCTGTGCGAGTTAGAGTATAGTGAATGGGCACATCTATAAATTTTAAAGTGAAGAGAGGAGTGGTCAAATTATTGATGGGTAGAAAAATAGAACCTCACAAGTTGTTTATTTGTTCGATCGAGCTTATGTGGTGGTTTCTACATTTAAAATTCATGATATTTTATTTGTTTGCAGGGTTATTTCCAGGCATCTACAAGATAAAGATGGAGGACAAGGCGGCATTGATGCGACTCAAAACTAGAATTAAACCAAACCAGGAAGAGATAGTTCAATAGTGGCATAGTTCAACCACTTTTACAACAAAAAGCATCATTGTTTCAGCAAGTAAAATTTCGTTGTAACAACATGTAAAATTTCGTTGTATCAGCATGTTGTAACAACATGTAAAATTGGTTTTGTTTTTATTTGTTAAATATTTTTTTTTCTGTATTTATTTGCAAGTCAAAGGATGGACGCAAATACATTCATTCCTGAAATCAAAATCATCCCTATTTTCTAATCCTCACGATCGCACGAAGTGCAGAGGAGAGCATACTTATTCTAGGTAAAAGAAAAATCTGATAATGAAAACAAAAACTGAAAATGAAAGCCTACCTACTCTATGCTAATTACATCTTAGAAATAAGTTACGTGTAGTCAAACAACCAATGTAGCCAAGTACGTAAAAGTAATAAGAATATATTGTCTTTCAATTTCTCAACTAAGGGTCGGAAATATATATAAGCATGCGAAATCTGTTGTTGAAACTCTAAATTAAAAAAATTTAAAGAAAAATTTAAAGAATCTAACCTGGTAGTCGCTTGAAACCATTGTTCGATATAACTTTCTTAGGCATGATTTCCCTCACTCGGATCATGTTGAAACTCCTAATTGTCCTCCTCAAGTTCCTCAGATGTTGATTCCTCATTTGTTTCTGAAGGAGTATTTAAGCTCTGGGTTGCTGTCAAGATCTCCTCTTCTTGAGAAGAAGAAATCCCATCTTTCGCAAGGATGTGAGTGAGCCATTCCAAGATGACACTCATAGTTAAATCATATTGCAAAAGGGGTTCTTACAGCACCCAAATCAAAAAAATGAAAATAAATAAATAAATAAAACTGAAAATCACACTTGCTAAAACACATGAAAACCTCTTCACAGTGGCAAAAATTGAAATTGCAGAAATTGGAATTGCTGGAATTGAAATTGCAGAAATTGGAATTGTTGGAATTGAAATTGCAGAAATTTAAAGCTACACTTATGCTTGCAGGAATTGAAACACTCCCTACATGACATTACCCATATGTCACCTCAGAGTTAGGAGCATGACTAATCATACTTGTATGAAAATTCCAACTAAACTTCAATCCATCGTGCTTCTCCGGCGACAACGCCAAAATGTTAGGCGGAAATATTGTCATTTAATTTCGTTGTAGTACTTGCCCAACTGTTTAATTTATTAATCAGAGGTTTGTAATCTTACGAAGCACACACACTATATATGCAGGACTGAAGTAGAAGTAATCTAATCTAAATTGTTGAAATGAAATTAATCTAGGAAAGCATTGAAAGACTAACTAGGAAAGCAGGAAATTAATCTAGGAAAGCAATACAACATGTGAAGAGTTGAATTACAAAAGACATATGTGAGCTCACACAATAAATCAATCTCAAATTATATTACAAGAATCAAATGAAAAATCATGAAAGAATAACAATGAAAGAATCAAAGCTAAGAATCCCCTTCTCCTAATTACAAGACTAAATTATGAATTACATCCCCCCAAATGAAGAGAGAACACTTTCTTTTATACATGAGAGTCTTGAAGATAAGATAAGAGTCTCATAATTACAGATCCACTATTATTTCAACTTATTCCTTCAAATCCTACACAAATATCTTGGATAAGATATCCTATCAAAATCTCCATGATCTTCTCCTTTGAATATGCTTGAATGATTATCCCAAATATTCTTCAAATCTTCAAAGCTTGAAGATGAAATTCGAATTTGAGGCTAGGTGGTAATATTTGACTTTGTTGCAAACTTCAAATATGCTTTCACACATCATCAAACTCATCCAATCTTTATGTATAATGAAAATATGTTAATTTCTAATATTTAATCACAAATTCACTTATAATACTAATATGAATAAAGTGGAAAGTAATAATGTGAAACCCAAATGTATTTATCAAAATGGTACGATGGAAGGTTAATGAGACGATGAAATGTAAGGAATAGTGAAGGAAAAGGTGGATGAAAATACAACATTTCTAAGGCCCAATAGCACACCTCAGATAAATGATACAAGAAGCATTTCTTCAGAGGATTTCTTTTTACAATCAGATGGTCCATATATGTGCGAACCTGATGATGATATGGTTATAGATTTGTTCCATCCATTCGAGGATGATCCAACACAACATTTTCAAGATGATTTTCATCCATCTGTTGATACATGCCCTTTTGAGGATGCATATTTATTCTATGAGGACTTTCAACCATTATGCTCAGATTTTGATAGACACCGAGTCATGGCTAGCCAAAAGAAGTTTTAGGTCCGCACTACCAAACATAAGCACTTTCATGTTGAGACTTTGGGCAGGGATTTACAGACAAATAATAGACATTTCCTAAGTCCGACAAAGGAATTTATCTCTAAGGTTGTGCCTTACCCCATTTCCCCTTGTTTGGGAAATCATAGGGTTTTCTTGGGATCTCTTGTCCTTTCTCAGCCTTCCAAGAGAAATGATATTCTGAGTGTAGATGAAGATGAGCTGTCATCTATATATAGTATCCCTCTTCATAGATGGATTGATTAGGTTTGTGGCTACACTTTCGGGTGGGACGATCAGGCTGGTGGTTTCTCTTTCCAGCAGGATTTCTCCCTCCCACTCATATCCATGAGTTATATTTCATGATTGATTATGTGTGTGTTTATAATCATGATAATTATGTGCTTAACTTATCTTTGTTGTATTACATGATTAAGAACGGGGGGATATACTTTGATGAGATGATCAGTTGGTTGCACTGGTTGTATGACTTCACCTAACATTACTCATCACTTGATCTTCAGGGCCCCAAGGCCCCAAGTAAGTAGGTAGATCATCTTCATTTCTTTGCATTTGCATATTGATTGCTCATATTAGTTTAGATGCATTTCATTTTCATTTTTCTCTACTTTCATATTGATTTCATGCTTAGTTTAGAAATTTTTGAAAAAATGTCAAAATTTTTCTTTTCTAAATTAGCCTTTCATTTTGGATTTTATATATGGATAAATGGTGATAGCACCACCCTAGATGCTCTGATCCCTTTTTTTGAGTTTTGGAAGGCATGGGTCTACCAGGAGATGTGATGGTTCTCATGCACTCTACGACAAGCACATGTCCCCAAGTAGGAGCAAGATGTTATCTCCATTTTGTGGATAACTAAGGAGATTATGTCTCGAGGCCCTCATGTTGCAAATATGGAGTGTCGAGATACCACATGACTAGAAGTATCCTTTTTCACATATGGAGACCCTTCTCACCACCATAGAGGTCGTAGATTTCTGGATGGAATACACCACACTAGTTGGTTTTTAGAATGCACTAGGCCTTGATCCATGAGGTACAAGTCAGGTATTATGGTGAGCATCATTTCAATATTTGAGGCATTTGAGTATGTTGTATCTTAGACTGATCTAGATTTCATGATATATGCTTGGACATTATGCCTTTTTCCCTTCTTCACCTTGGTGGTTGAAATTGTTCCCTAGTAAGTGGTCTTCCTTGGGGATGGGTTTTCTACTGGGAACTCCCTTGAAGATCTATCATATCGTTCCCTACCATACTTACCACTTTCCATCACTATTTCCCCCATTTCCTTATCTCTTGGGATTTTAGGGTGTATTGACCCAAGAAGGCCCCCATTTCCTTATCTCTTGGGATTTTAGGGTGTATTGACCCAAGAAGGGGTTGTCCCTCATTCTATGGGAAGAAAGGGTTGAAGGCCCAGAGGGATTGATGTTGGGTAAAAGATAAAATATTATGTATGAACCTTCCAGATGCTTCACCCAGGGATCACCCAAGAAATCAATGAAACACTTATCTTTGAGAAAAGGGGGACCCATAAGAGATATGATTATGAATGCTTAAAAGGTTAGTTGGGGATAGGAGGTCTCATCATGAGCCGACCTATCATGTCCATGAATATATAGTGGTATGAAATTACCATCATCTGGTCACCAAGTCAGGGTAATGGTTCTCAATTGCATGGATGAGAGAAAGGGGGTCTCATCATGAGCCAACCTTCTCATTTCTGCTAGGAATTTGTGGGTGACACTATCATTATCTGGATACCACGCCAGAGAAGTGTCCTTCAATTTATCCTTAAATTTATGAAAGAAACAAAGAATGGAAAAACAATGGGCTTGGAAAAAAGTGCATTGCAAACGAAGGTACCACAAACCCTCTATAAAGGCACCCATGAATGAGACACTACAACCCCTTGTATGTCATGAACCCCATGCCCATTGAGTCTTGGCCCTTAACCACTTCATCCGCTATACATGGATTAGAGAGGGATATCTTGGAAACACTCCTTGACCTGGTGCAAGATCTACACAATAGGACACCTTGTCAACCCTCCCATATTCAAGCTTGACAAGTCCCATAATGTCTTTGAGTACTTAACTCTTTGACATAGTAATCTTAGATGCACATACTTAGGTGGATCATTTATTGATTGGATTTACTTATCATGATGTTATTGTTAGCACATATAATTGTAGGGGTAAAAAAGAGTCACTTTGGTTTGGTTTATAGGTCATAGGTTTTGAGTCTTTAGGATGTGGTCATAAACTTAGGTTTTGTTTAAAATAAGTGGAGTTATTTCTAACCTTGGTCTAGAGTCTTTGAGTTATGTAATTTGTCATCATGACAAGGTAAATAAAACCCTATGAGTCACACATTTTATTTTTAGATCATTACCTTGAAATGTCACACCTCTAGCTTGTATACAAGTTTCTCCTTGTCACCATCCATCCATTTGAATGTCAAATTGGAGTCAGTTGTATGTGCTGCCAACTCACTAGGAGAGTTCGTAGCGTACTCTAATTACCTCATGCATTCACTTATCATCATTGCAATTAAAGGATCGTGTCAAAAAGGATTTTAATGTTTCCAAAGCCTACATTTAACCACTTCTTCAGGGATTATGTCATAAGATCTACTAACAGTTTCGTCGAAGTGTGCAAACTCTGTTTGAGCTTGGCGCTGCAAACTGGCGTTGCCAACTAGATGAAGAGGAGAGTTGGAAGTTGGATAGCTTGTAGACATCTTTGTTCAAATTCACAGACATCAACATCAATATCAGGTTCACCAGGTACTCCATTAGATTTTTCATGTCGTTTAAGGGTTGAGAGAGGGGTTTTTGTTGGTTTATCTACTGGCACTACAAACCCTCTGTTTCCAGAATTGGTTGAAACCCTCGTTTTATGCATCATTTTGAAGTGTAATCTTAATCCATTGAAGGAGACCTCTATCAAACATGAAGTGTATGGTCAAATTTCATGTTTCATGCATTTTACAACATTTTTTGGTGATGGCTATGTTTTGTAAACCATGATTATTAGTTTGGGTGCTTTCCTTTAATAAAGATTATTAAGATTATGAAATTTACACAAATTTTGGACACCTGATACAGTTTTGGGATGTTAAATATTTTGGTAAAAGTGAAACATGCTGCTACAGGAAATTTCGCGGCACCGACGCTACGAACTGCTAATTTATGATAGTTTGTAAGAAATTAGCACACATCAAATGATTGTTTTGATCATAACTTTTTAATGTCAATCTGGGTTCCTCTGAAATTTGGTGTGGAGGAAAAACATAATTTTTTTGACGTGTTGACAAAAAATCAGCCTAAACTAGCTCGTATGTTGGGATAAAAGACAAAATCATCACCTACATGAAAGTTCACAGCGCATGTTGTCATAGGCGTTGTGAACTCTAACAGTCTAAAAAATTCAAGCTATGGGAAGGCTGCCAATTGTCAAGGAAGGTTCAAATGGTCTCCTAGGAGTTAGTTGGACATGAGGGACATGTGTTCCATCTCCAGATCAAGCACCATGGCCTGTTTCAAAAGGCATTTATCTCAATAGACAAGATCCCAGAAATAGGAATTTGTCAGGTTTTTGTTGAAATCTTTTGTAACAAGACTCCTAAATGGAGGAGGATCCTATGTAGCTCCTTGGTTTCGACCTCCTTAGGGTAGATAGAGATGATTCACTATATATGGAAGTGGATTTTGATAAGGAAAGTTTTTGGAGTGATGGGAAAAAGGTTGTTACTATTTTGTAAACTCTCATACTCTGTATATCTGGATGAAGGATTCTTGTGTAGTCAAACATCAGCTTGTGCTCCTTTCTTTGTTCATTTTCTTTGTCTTCTTTCTCTAATGGAACACTGATTGATAATGGATTTATCAACAACTTTGTTAGTAGAGTTATACAATGGAAGATTTACTATGTATTTTGTGAGGCATCTCTTCTTGGAGAAAATCTTTATTTCTTGATTAGAAGGATCCTAATTAATGAAATTTCAGCCATATGAATGTGGCAATCAAGCCTGATGTGAAATTGACTATTCATCTTTCAAATATGTGTTTTTTGGAGATTACGATAGCCCTTTTTGCTGGAATATAGTCTTTGGAATTGCCTACATTAGATCAGGCTTTGAACGTTATAAGCTTGATCTGTTTTTGAATATAATCACTCATTCAACTCTAAACATTCTGATGGGTATTGGGATTACACTTACAACAGTCTAAGTGTGACTCTCAGTGCTAACATTTTTGGCGTCGCTATTGGGGAGATAAGAGTGAAGTGATCTTCCCTGGGAGAATGACATAGATCCATCTCTTGATGGTAGATAGGAGCAGGACACAAAGTTTGAATGAAATATTCTACCTAGAGACTGTACAATCAAAGACTCCACTGGAGGAAGAATCCTGCTGACAGAAAGATGAAAAGGCGGAATAGAAAAAACAGGTATCAACTTATTAGTTTTCTCCATGAACTTTTGTTATTTTTCATTAGCTCATTCATGTATTTCCCCTTGCATGTAAAGAGGATTATCCTTTGCTTTGTCTATTCGAATGACCATAAGCCTGTTGTTATATATCCCTCTTTGGAAAAAGAAGTTATGCATTATTATTGTGTTATAAATTATGATCCCATCCCTTCAGCTAGAACACATGAGGATGAGGATGTTCATATTTTCATATATATTGAAACTGATCATTCTTGTCATCTTTTAAATGATAAAGTTGATCCATCACCTTCCACCATCATTGTTGAAACTTGCAATCAACCTGTTGAACTTGACTTTCAACCCACTGAATTTCAGTCTAGAATTAGAGGGAAAGTTTATAAACCCATGATATTTCCTTTTTTCCTTCATGACTATCCTCCAAACGTTTTTGAGCGGTTCACTGACCTATTACAAATCGTTCATGAGGATGTATTCACGAGGAATTTCTCTCAATCTCTACATGGGGATGTTCAACAATGGTTTAGACATATAGAGGATAATTCCATTGGTTCGTGGATTGAATTTCATGATGCTTTTATGCAGTATTTTGGTGAGAACAAATCCTTTGACCAATACTGACTGATTTTTATGCTTTGAGAAGGGAGGATGATGAAACTATTGTTCAATTCAATAGGAGGCTTCATAGTATTTATCACAACATTCCTATTGAAATTCAACCTACTGAGGTTGCTTCCATGGTACAATAAACAATGGCACAACATCTCAATTTATTCCTATACCTCAAAGAAAGAAAGTCACCATCCTTGCAGCAGATGTGTGTTGATGCAGAGGAAGTGGAGAGTAATCTACGGACATGTGCACAACTCTCTTGTCAAATCTTGGACAATGTTTTGGATGAGGAAGAAACTAAGAAAGTATATGGACAACAAGAATCTTATCTGAGCTTGCAATTGTTTCGGCATTCTTGTGCATCATTTTCAGATCTTAAATCTTTTTTTGATCTTGAAATTATTAAATCAAATTTTTTCCATTGTTAAAGATGCAAATGTACATGCTTATAACTCATACCAGCAAGATGAATTTACATATATGACTAAGCCTTTTCCTAATTATGAGCAAAGGGCTAATTTTTTTTATGATGAATATCATGAGGAAGATTTTGCAGAAGGTGGTGACATTTCTCTTTCAGAAAAAGTTGTTGCCCCTCATCATCTTACTGTTGACTTAGAAAATCAGTTAACATTCTTGGCTCATGAAAACCTCCTTGATTATATTCTTTTAAACTTTGTTCAAGAAGATAGGAAAGAGCAATAGGAACAAGTGAGTTTGTTCTCTTTTTCATCAATAGATGGCCAATAGGAAGAAAGTCAACAAGCAAATAAAAAGGAGCATATTTGTGTATCATCATGTATTAAGTATCCTATTATTGACTTTGTATCTGACAGTTTTAGAGAAGATTTTTCAGAGGACAATAAAGAGGAGGTTGAGAAATCATATGGTCAATCTACAATGTTTTTTTCTTTAGAGAATGTTGACCAACAATTTCAGGAAGACACTGAAAATAAGTTTCTTGCCAAAGGAGATAATCAACAGCCAGAAAAATCTTTTGTTGTCCATGATTGCTTTGAATCATGTGACATCTATGGGATGTTTCAAGGAGGTCAAGAGAATTATAGTCTTGTCAGCAGAGCTGAGATTATGAAGGAGAAGACTAGTCTTCTAATGCAGCCAAAATTTTTTCATGTGATTCATGATCCTATAGACATATACATGGAGTCTATTTGTTTAGAAGTTTCTTGCATTAGAGATTTTGACATGCAAGCAAGTTGCAGTTGTAAGTATCAATTTCTCATAGACTGTCTGCTGCATTTGTCGCATCTTTTGTGGGTTTTCTTAAAGGGTTTCCTGCAAAAAGTTATATTTATCAATCAGATTATTTTATGGCTTCATTGGAAGTTTCATTACACTTGATTAAGCAGAGTTCAGCTAGTTAGAGTAGGGTAGTGTATAAAATTAGCTCGTTTCCAAGCATTTTATTTCATTTTTGCAGTAGATCAGCAATAAGACTCCATAACCCAATGAAGGCACTACAACGACAATTGTTCTTCAGTCCACTAGGAAGATGGATTTGTAATTCAGATAAGCAGGTTCATTTTACAAGTTTGGAACGAGATGATGACTCCATATCCCAATGGAATAAGGCCACTAGAACTCCATGTTCTTGGAGCCTCACAGGGAGGTCTCCATCCCTTGTGGAGCCATATGTTAGCACATAGAATTGTAGGGTTAAACAAGAGTCACTTTGGTTTGGTTTATAGGTCATAGGTTTTGAGACTTTAGGTTGTGGTAATAAACTTAGGTTTTGTTTAAAATAAGTGGAGTTATGTCTAGCCTTGGTCAAGAGTCTTTGAGTTATGTAATTTGTCATCGTGACAAGGTAAATAAACCCCTATGAGTCACACCTTTGATTTGTATATCATTACCTTGGCATGTCATGCCTCCACTTGTACACAAGTTACTCCTTGTCACCATCCATCCATTTGAATGTCAAATCAGAGTCAATTTTATGTGCTGCCAACTCACTAGGAGAGTTTGCAACATACTCTAAGTACCTCATGCATTCATTTATCATCATTGCAATTAAAGGATCGTGTCAAAGACGATTTTATTGTTTTCAGAGCCTACATTTAACCACTTCTTCAAGGATTATGTCATAAGATCTACTAACAGTTTCCTCGAAGTGTGAAAATTATGTTTAAGCTTGGCGCTACAAAATGGTACTGCGAACTGGATGAAGAGGAGAGTTGGAAGTTGGATAGCTTGTAGACATATCTATTCAAATTCACAGACATCAACATCAATATCAGGTTCATCGGGTACTCCATGAGAGTTTTCATGATGTTTAAGGGTTGAGAGAGGGATTTTTGTTGATTTATCTACTAGTGCTACAAACTGGCACTGCAAACCCTCTGTTTCTAGAATTGGTTGAAACCCTCGTTTTCTGCATCATTTTGAAGTGTAATCTTAATCCATTGAAGGAGACCTCTATCAAACCTGAAGTGTATGGTCAAATTTGTTGTTTCATGCATTTCATAACATTTTTTGGTGATGGCTATGTTTTGTAAGCCATGATTATCATTTTGGGTGCTTTCCTTTAATCAAGATTATTAAGATTATGAAGTTTAAAGCATTTTTGGACACCTGATACAGTTTTGGGATGTTAAATATTTTGGAAAAAGTGAAACAGGATGCTACAAGAAAGTTCGTAGCGCCGACATTGTGAACTACTAACTTATGATAGTTTGTAAGAAATTATCACACAATAGAGGATTGTTTTGATCATAACTTTTTAATGCCAATCTGGGTTCTTTTGAAACTTGGTGTGGAGGAAAAACAAGATTTTTTTGACGCGCTAAAATAAAAGCAGCCCGACCCAGTTCATATTTTGAGAGAAAAAAACAAACTCATTACCTATAAGAAAGTTCACAGCGCATGTTGTCATAGGCGTTGCGAACTCTAACAGTCTGACAAATTCGAGTTATGGGAAGGCTATCAATTGTCAAGAAAGGTTCAAATGGTCTCCTAGAAGTTAGTTTGACATGAGGGACATGTGTTCCATCTCCAAATCAAGAAGCATGACCTATTTCAAAAGGAATTTATCTCAATAGACATGATCCCAAAAAATATGAATTTGTTAGGTTTTTGTTGGAATGTTTTGTAGCAGGACTCCTAAATGGAGGAGGATCCTATGTAGTTCCTTGGTTTCGACCTCCTTAGGGTAGATAGAGATGATTCACTATATATGGAAGTGGATTTTGATAAGGAAATTTTTTGGAGTGATCGGAAAAAGGTTGTTACTATTTTGTAAACTCTCAGACTCTCTATATCTGGATGAAGGATTCTTGTGTAGTCAAAGATCAGCTTGTGGTCCTTTCCTTGTTCATTTTCTTTGTCTTCTTGCTCTAATGGAATAATGATTGATAAAGGAGTTATCAACAACTTTTTTAGCATAGTTATGCAGTGGATGATTTACTGTGTATTTTGTGAGGCATCTCTTCTTGGAGAAAATCTTTATTTCTTGATTAGAAGGATCCTAATTAATGAAATTTCATCCATATGAATGTGTCAATCAAGCCTGATGTGAAATTGATTGTTCATATTGATGTTTTCTGCATTTTCTTCTATTCATCTTTCAAATATGTGCTGGTTGGAGATTATGATAGCCCTTTTTGCTGGAATATAGGCTTTGGAATTTATTGCATTTGATCAGGCTTTGAACTTTATCAGTTTGATCCATTTTTTAATATAATCACTCATCCAACTCTAAACATTATGATGGGTATTGGGCTTACACTTACAACATTCTAAGTGTGACTCTTAGTGCTAACAGTTATGACTTGAGATCCTTGGAGGGCGTGCTTATTTGACTTTGCAGGACCTAGTTGGTGGACAATTTTGGAAGAACAATCCTAGCTTGGGCTTCCATGGGGATTAAATCCCACAGGTGGATGTCAAGAGCCCGCATGTCGGATGAGAGAGATGAAACCTCGGAGGCCTAGAAGATGACTTGGATGACATAACCTAGCCCCCACACACCAAACATTTTTCCTAGGAGAGACAAAACATCACCTCCAGAGGCATGACATCACCTAGGGGGTTAGGGTTTGGTGGTGAAGTTGGCATGCATTGGAACAAGGATGTTTTGAGGGGTTTTAGGCTTTGACCAGAAAGGAGCTCACTTGGATGCTTGACATGTGGCTTTGAGAATCCCTTCTACTCTCCTCCATCACTAACAACTTTCTCCTAGTGCCAAAACGTCCCTTAAAGGGGTGACATCTTTATAAACTAGGGTTTTCTTTGTGCAAAAAGTGAAATTAAAGTGGATTTTTTAATATTGCTTTGTAAAAGGAGAAATACTAGGGTTTTTAACCCCTAGTCTTGTGGTTTACCATTAATTTTGTGGACAAACTATCTTAGTGACATTTTGTATAAATAAGAGATCATAAGATCTCATTTTATCATAACTCTCCCTCTTGTGAGAAGTACTTGTACTGCAATTTTTTCTACCCTTGGGGGGTTTTTCTCTCTTATGATGTGATATGGTTTCTCTTTGGTTGTGGAGTTGATGATGATGATGTGCTAGCCTTTGAAGGTCATTTCTATGTTATTTTAGTGGTGTGCATTGGCATGTTAAGGATTTTTCTTGAAATGGTATGGTTCTTTACTTTGTTATTATAATTGGTAATTCAAGTTAAGTGTGTTTTGGCCAAGTATAGATAGGGAGTATAAGGATATACACCACTATCCTAGTTTCCACCATTATTATTGTTATGAGGAAAACCACTCTATGGCATGGGGTAAACCACAACAGACATAATGACTACAGAGATAAACTCTAATCTCAAGTATGTTATATAAATGAAATGCTAACAAGAAAAGGACAAAATCCTAGCTTGTCCAAACATTTGATGAAGACCAATATTGAGAACACGACTCAAATATTTATACCTACAACTTATCCTCAACAACCAAGATACACAAGCATATGGTGATAATATATAATTTTAGCGTATAAAATAGCATAATCCATTAAGATACATGACAAATAATCCCATAATAACAATTCAAATATTTGTAAGATATCAATAGGATGAGAAAAGAGTATCTCTATTAAAATAATCAAAAAAAGTATACAAGTGACAAACTTTTGTGTCGGCACGTCTTGGAACCGAGAAACTAAGTCCCTTCCAGCTGGGCCTCCACCACTTCAATCCTTCACCAAAGGCAAGCTCATATAAAGGAGACAATGAGATTCTCCATCAAAAAGGGAAGAGCTTGGGGGTTAAACAATGTGTTCAAAATTTCAAGGATAAATCGATGCAGACTCAATGTGAAGTGAAATTTCTCCAGAGTATCTTTGCTCTCAAAAGTTGAATTCTCTCCTCTTCCACGGCTTGGATATGGCTCAGTTTATATCCTTCAAGTGGAACTGAAGGGTTGAGTCAGAATGTTTCCAGTATATGGAAGGTCAAGGATCATGGATCTCGTGACGTGACATGGAAACCCGACACAATTTTTAATTTTGAGCACCAAACTCGATGTACGTGGGTTTTAGTGGTGCAACTTGCATATATGGATGTTGTCTAACTAGTAGGGCACGTATATGTGGAAAATATGATTTTTTGGCTCTGGGAAGTACAAAAGGGGACTTCAAGTCTACATAGGGAAATGGAAAGGCCATCCAATCAAGTTGCATGGGGTGAGGTAAAATTAGCTATAATAGATGCCCCCTAATTTGTGAGGTCAGAGGAGTATCTGCCATGGATGAAATACATTATAATTCGCAGAAGTGGAGTGATGGAGACTCAATTGGAAGTGCTAGTTGCTTGTGAGAATGTTACAATCCATAATGACTTTGTACACATGGATTCCAATTTGAATTACACTGCAAATCCATGTGGAAATATACCAAATAGGTAAACGCATGACATAGGTTGTCATAGTCACGAACAAGGCCTAGTGGAAACCAGTCTCAAACATCAATCTGAAGATATCTATATACAATGGAGTACAATCTGATCTCCCATGATCATTGTATTAATATAGGTAGTGTTACAATGAATGATAGCAACAACTCAAGAAAGTTGCTACTGTAAATTTATGTCTTCTACACTATCCGCCAAAGGTGCAAGTCTACATCATGCGAATAGAGGAGTTGATGTCAAACACAATGAGACTTCACTTGATTACCGGTCATTAAGGTATATCATTAACAAACACAAGAAAACCTACTGATAATGAAAGTATTTATCAAGGCACCGAGTACCTTCTTATAAGTGTGAATAAAGGTGTTGAGGTCGAACACTTGAAGAATCCATCGATCATGAGACATTGATGTATTCCCAACTGTCGATGGCAAGAGAACCTTCCATTGATGACTGCAAGCCTCTAAGTACTCATAGGACTCTAGGCCTCATTTCCAGAATAGATGAGCTGAAGTCGATGGAAGGAGACCCGTTGAAAGGAGATCATTAAGGCATCTCTCATCAGTCAGCATGAGGTACAAAGAAATAGCTTGATGTTTTGGAGGAACTCGGACGAAGAGGATGATCATGAACCAACGACCCTGTGCGTCTTTTGCATGCACCATATGCAAGTAGTGCACAAAAAATACCCTCTGAATAGCAACCAATAAGGAAGATTGTCGACAAAGGTGAGAAAACAACCAATAAGTCTAACGACATCCAAGACAATGCATGAATCCCAATGTGTGAATATATTTTGTGTCGTCGAACACAAGGGAAACCCCCCAGTCAACGACCAATGAGGAGATGTCGAATATTGGGTTCAAGGTTACCTACCCATAATGAAAGTAGGACCAGGGTGCACAGTAGGACTACAACTTCAAGTGACTTTGAGACACACTAAGGGTATGGCCGACATGCAAAGTCAAGAGTTTTGAGGAATGGTCGACACAGGCTTATAGACTACCTTTGAACAAGAGCATGAGACATATGGAGGACTCTGGCAGCATAGACTTGATGATGAAACTTTGTGATGCAGGAGGCATCGACAAACTCTCCATAGGGACTGGAAGAATAACCAGTCGAAGGAGTAAAATCTAAGTAACAAGCTCAGCTTCCTACGGTCATGATAAACCCAAACTTTGGATGAAAATAGACTCAAAAGTTTGTGCTATGTTTAAAGGCGACAAAAATGTTGCCAATACGAGATAATATTCTTTTCCCGCCCATATTTTTTTTGTTTTTTCATAGGCAAATGAATGTTATGATACAAGAGAGGAAATGAGTGTCGCGAGTAAGAAGCTACCTCCAAATAGTGGAACATACCTATGCTCAATGCAAGGAAGTGCATGCAGGGCATAGACACTCGGGGGAATGTTTCCTCTTAGGTAGAGGGTGTCAAGCTGCAAAGGATATAAACAAGGATTTCCTTGGCTAGTGATACAAATTGTTGAGGTAAGAGGCTTATAACGAGAAAGTGGTGAGATCGGAAGAG
>CBVK0102022255.1:0-11975 GCA_900067695.1 Picea abies | reverse complement strand
GGTTCACTTCTGGATCAGATTTGCCACGGAGCGCCCTACAAAAGGCTCATAGTCCTAGAAACATCTCTCATCCTCCCTACCAATCATTCTTCAGTGGATTTCGTGGAAACAAGGCAATGGTTGCTTGATTGAAGTCGACAGAGACAACATCCTAGGCTTGGGCAGAAATGCCATGCTCTCTCCTCCTCTTCTGGCGCACCTTCACGATAAGAGTATTTTCTTCTTGCATCAATTATGCATCACATCCAATGGGGGACCATTAGTTGACACTTGGCTCAAAGGCTCGGATCTTTAGCTAGATTCTGAGTTTATAATTGAGTGGGATGGCTTCATCCAGATCTTAAAGGAAGAAGGCGTGCGACTACAAGGAAGACCAGATACCCTCATCTAGACAGGAGGTGATTGTTCCGGCCATCTCAACGCAAAACATGTTTACCAATCTCTGGCAACAAAATTCTGGACCCCTTTAAATGCTAGATGGAGATAGAGGACATGGAGGGGCGATTTCCCACTGAAGCTAAAACTATTCGTGTGGCTTCTGATCGAAAATAAATTACTAGTCTGGGAAAAGCTGCAAGCTCATGGCTGGGAGGGCCCAAATCGTTACATCCTTTGCAAACACTCCAGCGAATCAGTTATCCACGTCTTCATACATTGCTCTTTCACCCGATCGATTTGGTCTCTTCTCTCATCGGTGTTAAAGTTCACCTCTTCTTGGACAGGTACCAGTGTGCACTACTGCTTTCGTAATTGGTTTAGTGAGAACAGATCTCATACAATGCTCCTTGTCCACCTTTGCTGGCAGGTTTGGAAGGCCAAGAACGCAACGATTTTTAAAGAGAAGACTCCATCATTTCATAGAGTGACAAATCACATTCTTGCTGAGGTGGCCGATTCAGGTAATAATTTAAAGGTTCTGCCACCCATAAGGCACAAATTTGTTATCCCACTTGATAGGGCAGTTGTCTGGTTCGACGGAGCGTCACAACAAGGGGGATCTCTTTGTGGGGCCAGGGGAAAAATTGCTCTAAGACCCCACACTTGCATTCGCTGGACACTAAACTGTGGAAAGGGATCTAACATGAAGGCAGAACTTTTGGGTGCTTGGGCATCTCTCACTCTGGCATGTCGCCACACCGATGAGATGTTACTTCTTGGAGACTCAAAAATTACTATCGATTGGTTGAATGGTCTAGCAGACTTCCAGGTGGTAGCCCTTGAGTGCTGGAAAGAGAGAACCAGAGAGGCTACTCTTATGTTTAGAAAGCTCTCATTCTCTCACATTTACCGAGAGGAAAACAGCGAGGCGGATACCCTATCTAAAAGAGCTTTGTATCTTCCATCGGGCCAAATCTGTTTTACAAAATGGGAGGATGGCAATGAAGGACCAGCCATCAAGATTAAGCTTTGATTGGACATCTTCAGTTTTATTATGCAAAAATTTTGATCTGAAAGCTAATCATAGATGAGAATAGGCCTAGATTGACTTGACAGTCATGGTCTGCTCCAAGCATTAAGCATTTCTACCTTTGTAATCTGTCTTCCGAGTTGATGGTTTTTGTATATTTGTATATCCTTATGAATATAAAGAGCATTTTTTCTCTTGGAAAAAAAAAAAGGCCAGACGATTACACAATCATCACAAAATGGATTTTCTTATTAATTCTATGTTTGAGTATTTCTTTAATATCTCAAGGCCATAAAAATACACAATCATCCCAAGACAATTATGTAATAAAATAATTATTTAGAGGGAATGACATGGCATTTTTTTATTTTTTTTTAAGAAATACACAATCATGCCAGACAATTATGTAATAAAACAATTACTTAGAGGGAATGACATGGCACCTTTTTTTAGTTTTATTTATAGTGGTAGGGACCCTTGGAGTACATTATATTTTTGTAATTTTATTGTATTAATTATGATCAGGCATGATTGCAATGTACGGTTTAAAGTAATTATTGACATTTTAATTTTTTTTCTTCTAAAATTATCAATAACTTAATATAATAGGTAGTATCAAATGTTACCAATAACATGGAGTACCAAAATGTTTCATAACACCTTAAATATTAATAACACGGAATACCAAAATGTTTTTTGTTTTTTTTCTAAGGAAAAAAGCGTAATTTTATATCATTAGTTGTGATCAAAATTGCATTTTGTAAATATACTTCTAGAGTGTATTCATATAATCTGTATGTCTATGTATTTGCTTCAAAGTGTAGTATCAAATGTTACCAATAAAATGGAGTACCAAAATGTTTCATAACACCTTAAATACCAATAACAGGGAATACCAAAATGTTTTTTTTTTCCAAGAAAAAAAGCATAATTTTATATCATCAATTGTGATCAAAATTACATTTTGCAGATAAACTTCTAGAGTGTATTCATATAATATGTATGTCTATGTATCTACTTCAAAGCTCGTTGATGTCCTTCCTTTTATATTTCTGTGTTCAAATCCATTAGGATTTGACAAAATTTGCACTATGTGTTGCTGCATATAGTTGTCCAATCCAAAAGGTATCCAATGTTCACATGAAGGTTTTTTTGTTGTTCCTGAAAGTGATCATTTAAGTACTCTAAAATATTCCAGTGGCCCAATTCCATGTGTGAGCCTTCTTTCGAGGATTGGTCTACCTCTTCATTTCTTTCTCTGTACACATGATGACAAGTAAAAGAATAAAAAACCATCTGTAATGATTTTATGTCTACCACAATATTAGCAAGTCTAATATTTGTGCATCTTTGAGAACCATTAATCAAGTTTATCACATTTTTTGAGCCTCCATAAACTTTTATCACTTTAAAATTATGTTCAAGTGCAAAGGCCATGAGAAGTTCGAGGCTCATTAGTTCTTCATAATTGTTTGTTCCTGCTCCCAAGCCAGAATTCAAAGTGTAGTAGTGTGAGTCTGAGAAGTGTAAAATCCCTCCTCCTCCACATATATAATTTTGGGAGGCTCCATCAAAAAAACCCCAAGGTTTTGTTTATCAATGGTGGATTCTCTTATATTTATGGTCTTGACTCTCCCTTTAGTTGGTAAGTATGAAGAGAGGATGGCCAAGATTTTGAGTGTGGTTTTTTCAGTTTCTAGAAAGACCTCTTTAAAAATGACTTCATTCCTAGCAAGTCAAACACCCCATATGATCAGCAGGGGAAACAGTCTGTAGGATTTAAAATCTTTGTTCTCCCACTAGTTCCTCCAGGCTTGTTCCAAAGAGTGGTCAATCCATCAAAAGTTTTGTTTCATAATTATGGACACTTTTTTCCACACCTCCTTTATATAATGGAAGTCTATGAAGAGGTGTTGTGTCATTTTTTCTTCTGTTTTACACAGAGGACATCTACCTGGGCCATAAAATTTTCTTTTTTGGAGTATGTACCAAGTTGGAAGCTTGTTAGTTAACACACTCCACATAAATAGTTTCGATTTTGTAGGACAATTTATTCTCCGGAGTTTTGTCCACCAACAGACCAGTTCTGCTTGGACTTGTTCTCGGATTAAGAAGTCATGCGCTTCCTTTGGAGTGTAGAGACCTGAGGCAGTTCGTTTCCAAACAAGTTTTTCCTCTTGGTCCCTTAATATTACCTGTGTTTCTTTTAGGATTGTAATGTATATTTCCAGCTCTGATGTATCTGCATCATTTAGTTTGAGACCAATAGCCAATTTCCATCCTTGAGTCCAAAAGTTTGTGGCATCTGGATCTGCAAGTTTGTCTAAAGTGTCAAAGCCTTTGATTCTCAAAAGAAGAGTAAATTGATCTAAAAGAAGGTGTTTTCCTTCACTACCCATCCAGGGGTATGCACACAACCTTACTCGGTGACCATTTCCTATTTTCCAAGCCATTCCTTCCTTGATAACTGTGAAAGATTTGATAATATCCTTCCAGATGACCGATACTCCTTTCAAATATTTTTTAGCCTATCTGATCCACGACTCCACAGAATCAAGTTCAATGTATTTTATTATAACTACTTTTGTCTAGAGACTATTTGTGGTTATCAGTTGCCAACCCCCTTTTGCAGCCAATGCTTTTGAGAAAACATGAATTGTTTTTAGTCCCCATCCTCCTAGGGCCTTTGCGACAATGATTCTTTTCCAACGAACCCAAGGTGTCAAATGAGAATATTTTTTCCCACTCCATAGAAATATTAAAGTGAGTTTATGAGCTGCCTCTAGTGTTCCTTTATGAATCCAAGAGAGTGACATCCAAAAACCTGGAATAGCTTCCAAGATCGATTCAACTAAGACTAGTCTACCTTCCTTGGAAATCCATCTGTAACTCCAAGATAAGAGTCTTTTTTCCATTTTTTTTAGAAGCCAAATCCAATCCTCTTTCTTGTAGTCATTTGGTTTTAAAAAAAACCAGATACTTCATCCCTTCTTCTAAAGTCTTTTCTGAAAAGGAAAAAAGGTTGTCTAAAAAGTCCCTTTTATCCATCTGAAAGTAAAAAAGTAGGGAGGGTGGATTTCTCTTCGTTTATGAGAATTCTTGTAGCTTTGGAGAAGAGACTTATGATGTTTTTTAGGGTCCCAACCTCTGATCTGGATCTCGAGGTGAAGATAATTATATCATCCACAAAAAGAAGATGTGTAAATTGAAGGAATGAAGTGAGTTTAATTCCGAGAAAGGATCCTGTTTGTTTTTCAATTGCAAGTGACCTGCTTAGGCCTTCAGCTACTAGGAGAAAAAGTAGAGGGGAGAGTGGGAAGCCGTGTCTTAAGCCCCTTTCATATCTAAAAAAAGGTGAGGTTGAACCATTTATGAGCACTAAGAAGGAGACAGTAGTAATGCAACACATAATCCATCTGATGAAGGGGACTACAAAGCCTAAATGTGTTGAGAGGAGACATAGATAGAGCCAACTTACTCTATCGTAGGATTTGGAAAGATCGATTTTCAGGACAACACTTTTTAATTTTCTGGACTTAATGTTTTGTAATGCTTCTTGTGACACCCCTATCGCTTCATGGATCTATCTTCCTTCCAGAAAACTAAACTGTTCGCTCGAAATTTTGTCAGAGAGGATTCTTTTTAATCTTCTTGATAAGACTTTGGACACAATCTTGTAAATACAGTTACATAGTGAAATTGGTCTGAAATCATCCAAAGAATACGAGTTATCTTTTTTGGGCATTAATGCTATAAAAGTGGAGTTTAGGCTTAGTGGCATTTGACCTATTATCATGATCTCTTCAACTAACCTTAGAATATCTTGTCCAAGGAGATCAAAGAAGCACAGGAAAAATTCAATGGTCCATCGATCTGGTCCTGGGATTTTTTCCCTTTGAAATCTTCTCATCACTCCTTTTAACTCCTCTAAGGTCACCTCCTCCATTAGCATTTTGTTATCCTCCTCATTTGTGAAACAAGGGAAGTATTGTGTCATTTAGATCACTTCTTCTATTGTAGCCTTGTTTTCTGCTTTGTAGAGTTCTTGGAAGTACTTTTTCCCTATTCTTGGCATTCCTTCAAAGGTATGTTCCTAGGTTCCATCTTGGTCCTTAAGATGCCAAATGGTGTTAGAACACTTTCTACCTTTTGCATAAGCTTGAAAGTTTTTTTTGTTCTCATCTCCACTTTTCATCCAGATGGCTCTGCTTTTTAATCTCCACATCTCTTCATTTTCCTTGATTAATCTATTTCTCCATTCTTCCATTCTGAGAATATTTGTCTTGGATTCTAACGATGCAAATCCACTCCCTTCGACAAGAGATTTAGTTGGTTATCCATATTTTTGAGTTCCAATTCCTCCGAAAGTTATTTTTGATAAGCCCAAATCTTTGTTTTTCCTTTGTTCTTTGGAGGTTTTTAACAAAGTGAGAAGCAGCAGAGCAATTGCTTTCTTGTGAAAGGAGGGATCAGTTTTCTCTTACCAATTTATTGAATGAGTCGTCAATTAACCAGGTCATGTTGAATTTGAAAGGGCTTGGTCTCTTGTTCATCCCTTTTCTTATTTCTAGAAAAATCGGACAGTGGTATGAAATGCCTCCATAACCGATCCATTGCTTCAATTGTAGAGGCTTTTCCAGTAGAGTGTCCTTTATCAGGAAACCATCCAACGTTTTGGCTACACTGGCATCCCCTACTCTGTTATTTCTCCAAGTTGTTTTGAGTTGTATAGGCTCTATTAGCACTGCCAGTCACCCTCAAATTGTGGGAGGATAAGCACAGTACCCATCAAAATGTTTTTTGGATTTTTTATTTATATGAGTGGAGGTCAAAATGGAGAAAACTCAATACAAGAATGATTTGAACACAGAACTGGACAAGAAATGCACAGGGAAGTGAGGGCCACATTAACTTCAGTCAGTGAATTGAGTTTAAGTGTGAGCAGAGGGAAGACTTAGTGAGAGGGGCCAACAAGATTGCTATGGGCGTTGGGATTTCAAGCAGCTTGGTGAAGAAAAAATCAGGCTCAATAACACACTTGAAATCAAGCTTCAGACATAGAAATATTTCACAGGAACACAGTCACAACAACATAATGATCAAACCTACATCACAATGCAACTACAACAACTCGACTAGATCCTCCATGCACGAGTCATTCAATGTGAGGAGAAATAATATAACAAGGGAGATAACTAAAATTGGTCACGATACCACTGTAATCAAACCTACATTACAATAGCATCACAAACCTCGACTAGATCCTCCATGCCCGAGTATTTTAGCACAGTTTTTTATAGAGAGATGAAAAGAGGCCGACTTCTATTAATTTGAAAGTCTCAAATTTGATACATAACCGGAGAACAACTCTGGCATCCAAACATTACAAAATAGGGAGCTCTGCTCAACCAATTGACCCCTTACAAAATATCAAAACTACCTATTTATACTTATAACTATCTACAACCACTAGGGGCGCGATCGGGCCATTGCATTCAAGGATTTTTGTCTACCTCTTCTTCTGTCAGACTGTGCATGTATCCTTCTGTCAGACATGAGCTCGGATCAGCATGGGCTTGTAGGAAAATCCGTCTGTAGGGGAACTTCGGGTTGACAATCTACCTCCATGGCCAGTCCTTCCACGCTTTCCATTTATGGGGTGAGATGAGGTTTCAACCACCACCCCTCCTTCACTAACTGATTATTTCATTGTGAACGGGGAGAGGCTTTATGCCTTAAGAAAAATCCCCAATAATTGATACACACCACTGGAAGCTCTTCGACTTCACCCAGCGCCTTGAAACCATGATGGTCTCACTCTATAGCGAACACAGGCACCCTCGGCCTTTGGTGCAAGTCTCCTAAAATCAACACCCTTTCCTTTGCTTTCCCAAATCTTCTGGTGCTAGCTTCTTCTGCATGCGACCCCGGGCCACGACCTGGATCTTATCTCTAAAGAATCTTCTGGATTTCTCTTTTCGGGGATTTTCATCTTACTCGACTACAAATTTCCTAATGCCTGATTTACAAAAATACCTTACTCAGAGAAACGATCGGAGGGATTTTTCTTTTGACGTCTGCGATTTCTTCCTCGAAGTTCTATCTTGGTTATATCTATGCATTAGATTCCAGCCTTTCCTCCTAGACCCTCTTTCCACATGACCATGGGTTGTGACCAGGCGACTGTCCTCAAAGGCACTTCGGGATTTCGCCTTTCGTGGATTTTTTGGCTCGCTCTTCGCAAAACCTCTGATTCATGAAACTGTGAATCTATTGATCTGTCACCATGTGTCCTTCTCGATCAGACAGCTCATGCTCACTTTAGGACCTAGGAGATTTTGGGACTTTGGAGAAAGATGAAGGGAGAAGCAACCATAATCCCAAAACCAAAAATTCAAAATAGATCGTGCCCGTTCGCTGAGTAAGGACACGCGGTATTTGATATTCAACTTTGGACTTATGTCTGACGTTAAACTTCACGCAAATTTATAATCCCGATCGCTTGAGGGCCACTATTATGAACTTCGAATGGAATCTTCGTCGTTGAAAACTGAACTTGCCTGCTTTCTAGTCATTTCGGCCCAAAATCGAATTCCTTTGAATGATGCACTTTGTGGTCATGGATGCGACTTGTGTAAATAAAAACTTGGATGACTGGCTGAGGGATCGAGAAAACAGAAGAATCAATGACAGAGGTAAAGGAGATGGGTGTTCAATCTTAGGAAAACAAGAGAGCTTCAGGCTGAGACTTTTTCAAGTAGGTCAACAAGGGAAAACAAGTCGCTTAAAAAAAAGGGGAAAACAAAATGACTTTGTCGGTTGAAGGGAAACTTAAAGACATGGCTTACAGAAGAGAGAGAGAGAGAGAGGGAAAGGATATACTTAATTATTATTGATACACACTTACAGCCCTTGGCAATCTTATGTGATAACATTTTGGCTCCCTAGGGGATGGTATGCTCCCTGTGAGCTACCAAGAACTTGCAGTTTCAATGCCTTAGCTTTGGGTTATGGAGTCTCTTATTCAAATAAAAACAAAAATAAAATTGGAGTGGTATTTACAATGGTGGAATGTTGGTCACGGCCCAAAAAAAAAACTTCTTCATAAAGTGCCCATTGACAGGGCCACCAAAAACTTCGGAATCCTCCAGGTTCTAAAATTTGTAAGTCTTGTTTGGGAATATCTCGGAAATCCTAAAGGGACCGGTCCATAGGGCTTCAAATTTACCATTCTGGCCTTTGTCTTGTTTGGGGGCATCCCACTTGAGCACCAAATCCCCCAGATGGAAAACCTCATTGTTTTTTTTCTTGTCAAAGGATCACTTTATCTTATGTTGTTGGTCATGTGCCTTATCAAGCAGCTTCTCCCTAGTCTATTGTACTTCTACCAGCTGTAGTATCCTCCTAACCATGTCATCAGGTTCTCCTTAGTGGTCCTGGAGGAACTTCTCCATGAGAAAATCTAGCTGAGCAGGAAAAATAGCTTCAACGCCATACACCAGCTGAAAAGGGGAAATGCCCAACGACCTTTTGGTTTTAACTTTGTCAACCCACAATGCAAACTTCAGCTTTGAATCCCATGCTTTATTGTTGTCTTCTAACATTCTTTTGATGATCCTTATGAGCCTCTTGTTAGAATACTCTGCTAGACCATTTCCCTGGGGGTAGTAGGGAGTAGAATGGATTAGTGTGATCCCATAGTGCTTATAGAAATTAATTAATGGCTTAGCTCTGAAAAAGGAAGCATTGTCTGTAACAATCATGTTCAGACATCCAAATATGGATAAGATGTTTTCAAGGAAACTCATGATCACCTTGTGGGAGGTGCTCCTTGTGGGGATGGATTCTATCCATTTGGTAAAATAATAAGTGACTGTTAAAATCCACCTGTGTTGGCCACTTGAGGCTGGGTGCATTTCTCCAATGAAGTCAAGACCCCACTACTGAAACAGTCTAGAAACCATCACATATTTCAAAGGAAAATATTTGAGTTGTTTTTTTATAGCAAACTTCTGACACTTGGCACATGCTCTAATATTTTCACAAACATCGGTGAAAAGGTTGGTCCAAAAATACCCAACTCGGAGGATATTATATGTTGTGATCCTCCAAAAATGATATCCCCCACATGCACTATCATGAAAATCAGTCATATCTCTTTGGGCTTCTTGTGGGTCTAGACACCTAAACAGGACTCCAAGAGGATCCTTCCAGTACAAAACTTTCTCGATGATACAATATTTGATTGCTTTTAGTTTTAAGTGATCAGGGGATCAAATTTTGCTAAAAAATTCTGAGCGCTCGAAATCACTTCAAATTGAACGAGAGCATAGGTGTCGTCGTTGCGAACCCAACGCAACTTGTTTCGTCTCAAATGGACGTTGGGAGCGAGAGATATCGCGATATGTTCGAATCGTCAAACAGGTAAAAAAAAAAGGGACGCTCACTGTGCAGTCCGTACAGTCCGTATAGGCTGACGTGGCATAGTCCATACAGGCTGACATGGCAGAGGTGATGTGGCATATTCTAATTGGTAGATGTGATCGAATCGGAATGCCAGACGTGGCATCATTTTGGTCAATGGTATGGTGCCACGTGGCCCAGTCATGGGCTACCACGTGGCACCCCTTTATTGGTTATTGGTTTGTTATTTAAAATTTATGGACTCCATAGGGTTCGAACCGTGAACCTCCTCCCATCATGTAAAGCCTTAACAAAGCCTTCCCGACCAACATACCGCGCATTGTTCCTTGCTATATAAGTGGGATAATATTTATTTAAATTTGTATTGATTTAAGTTTCGCGTGGGGGTCAGGCCGGGGCTTAGCCCCGGCCCGTGGTTGTATTGTGTTATCATATGACCACTGCATTGTATATGGAGCGCGACTTGCAACAATCCTGGTCGCATGTGGTTTTATACCATATGCCCATGTCACAATTGGCATGGGTTTTGGGTTTTAAAATGTGGTTGTAAACGGTTGAAACGACCTGCCATGTGTTGCGGTTTGATTTTCCTTTGGGACGGAGCCCTTTTTAAAAATGCGCAAGGTCACATGGGCGACTCATGTGCCTGAGAGCTAGGCGGTTAGGGGTTGGCGCGCCCATAGCCGTCCTACAGTTCGCACCGTTGGCACGGTTGCATCCGGTGCTGGGTTTTCACACTTTAAATTGCGTGTGTGCTAGGTTGAATGAAGAAGGGTGCATTTTGTAGATGCAGAGACATCAAGCTTGAAGGGGAGACTTCCAAGAAGCCTAACTTCTTCGTTTTTTGGCCAAACAAGGTGCCGGAAAAGCCCAGGTAGGGGTTTTTGGACGCTCTGAAGCCATTGGAGTAGTTTGTTGGTCATTTTGAGCATTGTAAAGCACGTTTTTGAGCACTTTGAGCAATTAATAATAATGATCCATTAGAAGCTGGACCAGGAGATGTAGCCCAAGAGAGGGGTGAACTCCTTTATCATTTGCTATGTTTATGTGCTTATGTTCATTGATTATGTTGTTGTTTATTTGTGTCTTAAATGAGTAAATCCTATTAATGATGTGTTGCAAAGTTGATCCATTTGCTTCTAACACATAAACTTTACTTGCAAATATTTCCAAGTTTACAAGTCTTCTTCATTTTTAGATCAAGTTGGTATCAGAGCACTGGTTTTTGAAGACTTGATTGTTTGCAAGTGTTTTATTTCTGATGCTCACAAGGTTGAAACTCACAAGAGGAGAAAGTCAACTTGTGGAGACAAGTTCTCATCCTTCAAGGAGGAAGCATATACAATCACCACAAGTTTCAAGGAGGCATTCACCAAGTATGGCTCATGAAGAAAGTCATGAACGTGCTCCTGCAGAAGATGAAGATCTCAGAAAGGCTGTCATGGAAATGAGAGAGATGATGAAGATCTTGATGGAAAGGAATGCATTGTTGCAAGGTGAAGGCTCCAACCCTTCAAAGCATAAGGGAAGCAGTGGTGAAAAAACTCCAAATGGAAATGGAGGGAATGGTGCTTCTCCACCACCCTCTCCTCCATCTTCTTCTTCTTCTTCTTCTACCAATTCAAGACCTCTTCCGAATTCTCCAAAAGGACATGGTAAAACTCCTTCGCAAATTCCTTCATTAAAGCTTGATATAAAATTTGAATTGCCAATATACAATGGAGAAGTTAATGCTGAGAAGTTAGATAATTGGATACGTCAGATTGAGGTATATTGTAGAATACAAAAAATTCAAGATGATGAAACCAAAATTCATCTTGCTTCTTTAAGATTGGATAGTGCAGCACTCATTTGGTGGGAATCCAAGACTAAGGAGGACATGAAAAAGCATGGTAAAATTTTAATTTCTTGGAATGATTTTATTGTTGCAATTAAAAAACAATTTTATCCATTGGCATATAAACAAAAGGCTACTATGGAATGGCAAAATTTTAGACAAGCTAAAGGACAGAGTATGCAAAGCTTTACTCAAGAATTTAGGAGAAGAGATTTGGTTTTGGGAGTAGATTTGTCTTCTCAAGAAACTTTACTCAAATACATTGGAGCTTTACATAGTTATTTGAGACATACTATACTCATGTTT
>CBVK0102022166.1:0-15109 GCA_900067695.1 Picea abies | reverse complement strand
ATCAAATGATCACCAATTAATTTAAAATACACACAATGATCCTCTTTGCTTCTTGTGAAGCCAAGTCCCAGCATATAAGTATCAAATTTTTTATACCACATCCTTGGTGATTTTTTTAAAACATACAGGGACTTTTTCATCTTGCATACCAGCTCCTTCTTTCCCTTCACAACATAACCTTCTGGTTGCTTCATATAGATTTCTTCTTCCATATCCCCATGTAAGAATGTTGTCTTCACATCCATCTATTCTACTTCAAAATCAAATGTAGCAGCAACAGATAACATAAATCTTATAAAGGTTAACTTGGAAACAAGAGAAAAAATCTCACCAAAATCAATTCCCTGAACTTGGGAATAACCCTTTGCTAGTAACTGAGCTGTGTATTTCTCCACTTTTCCTTCTGCATTAAACTTCTTTCTAAATACCCATTTGTTGCCAATGGGATTTCTTCCAGTTGGAAATTCCACTAGATCCTAAGCCTCATTCTTACCCAAAGCTTCCATTTCTTCGTCCATGGACCTTTTCCATAGATTTCCATCTTCTGAATCCACTGCCTCCCTATAAGTTCTAGGATCATCATCAGTAATAGACAAAGCAAAATTTGAACAAAAATAATATGGAGTATACCTTTTCGATATCCTTCTTTCTCGAACCGATCTCCTCAATACTGAAGTATGAGGATCTTCTTCTTCTTATTCTTGTTCTTATGTAGAGTCTGACTCATCATCCTTTAAATCAAACTCTATTTTCCCTGGTTCTTCCTTACTTGGTAGGACTTCCTGTTTAACAACATCCTTCATTTATTTAAATACCACATCTCGACTATACACTACCTTCTTAGTTTCTGGGTTCCAAAGCTTATAACCTTTGAGACAATCTTTATATCCAATAAAGATACACTTTTCAGCCTTCTTATCTAGCTTACTCATGTTTTCCTTTAGAACATGAACATATGCATCACATCCAAATACCTTGAGATGTGTGAGAGAAGGTTTCTTACCATTCCATACCTCTTGTGGAGTCTTGTCATCCAGTGCCGATGAGGGTGATCTGTTGACCAGGTAACATACAATACCCACTGCCTCTACCCATAATTCTTTCCCTAACTCTGCACCACTGAGCATGCACCTTGCTTTTTCCATCAGCATATGGTTCATCCTTTCTACAACTCCATTCTGTTGAGGTGTATATGGAGTAGTCTTCTTCCTTTCTATACCACACTTCTTATAGAATTATTCAAATTCATTACCGTAGAACTCTCTTCCATTATCTCCACCTCAACACCTTAATTCTTTTCTCTGTTTGATTCTCAACGAGAGCCTTAAACTCTTTAAACCCATCAAAGAATTCAAATTTCTTCCTGATGAAATATATCCAAGTATTTCTCTAAAAGTTATCTATAAATGAGACATAGTACACATATTTTCCCAATGATGGGACCGATACAGGTCCAAAAACATCACTGTGAACTAGTTGTAAAATTCCTTCTGCTCTCATTGCACCAGAAGGGAATGTTACCCGATTTTGCTTCCCAGATAGACAATGTTCACATAAATAAAAACTCAAAGAGCAATTAGAAATACCTTCAACCATACCTTTATCGTGTAGTATTCGAAGACCCTTCTCTCCAATATGCCCCAGTCTTTGATGCCACAGCATAACCTTTTATCCATAGATTTTAGGAGTTATTTCTTCTTCAACTCCAATATCAAGAACAACATAACTATTACACCCATCACTAATAGTGATTCCTTATAGATTATACATAGTTCCAAACTGAACTCCTTTCAACAACACCATTTCTCCTCGAACCATTCTGCAGGTTTCCTTTTCAAATATTTTTTTTACCCCTGCATTGTCCATTTTGCTTACAGAAATCAATTTTTTGGCCAAACCTGGGATGTGAAGAACACCAAGCATTGTTCTAAGCCTTCCATCTATGAGCCTCAACTTGAATTTTCCTTGTCCTATGATTCTTGTTGTCGAATCATCACCTAAGAAAAAATTACCTCCATCATACCTTTCATATTCACAGAACCACTCCCTGTGGGCAGTCATATGAAAGGATGCACCTCAGTTAACCAACCGTGCCTCATGATCTGCATGTGTGCTTGAAGAAGCCAAGTACACATCCCCTCCTTCTTCCTTGGAGCTATTTTCTTCTGTAGAAGGAGATTCTTCAGATCCCTTATTTTTCTCAACTTTGGATCTACACTTCTTCTTGTAGTGCCCTTCTTTTCCACATCTCCATCATACCTTTACAAAAATTTTTGGAGATTTAGATCTACCCTTAGACTTAGATCTCCCACTTGTGAACTTAGATCTATTTATTTCCTGGGAGCGTCCTCTTGCAAACAATGTGTCTGTGCTCTATCCTTCCATATTATTCCATCTCATCTCCTCTGACAACAAGGATGAGACCACTTCATCAAACTTCAAGGCAATTGTAATACTGTCTATGACCACAACCAGACTATCCCATGAGTCTAGTAAAGAACACAGTAAACCGATACACTTATCTTCATCTGAAATTATAATCTCAACAGATACTAACTAACTTACCATAGTATTGAAAGTTTTCAAATGCTCTGCCATCGAGTCTCCATCTCTCATCCTCGGATTATACAACTTATTTCTCAGGAATAGTTTATTTACTAGGGACTTAGACTGATACAACTTTCCCAACTCATCCCATAAATCCTTGGTTGTAGCTTCCTCTGACACATTCAGTAATATTGAATCTGAGAAACATAGTCGGATTGTGCTCTTCACCTTTCGATCCAACTTTTTCCAGTCATCTGTTGAAGTTCTTGTAGGTGCATTACCTGGATATACCACAATCCACTAATCTCTATCCACCAACAAATATTCCATCTTGAGCTTCCACAACTCAAAACTTTTCCCATTAAACTTCTCGATCTCTATTTTCTAATTGCTTTCCATTTCTTTTCACCTGAAAAATCAATACCACAGATCTCCCACTGTAACAAGGATTATCACAGTCTCAAGCCAAACCTTGACTATAAAGGCATCCCCTTGAAGACAACAAATCTCTGATACCAAATGTAGATTTTAACCTTGTACAATATTTACTGTAAACATATTCTCATTAAAAGAACAAAAAATATACAATGGAAAATACAAACACTACACAAATATTTTTCCCCTAGAAACCCAAACTGGGAAAACCAGCATATTCTATATTCACTCATAGTGATACATTGTTTACAATAAAATATACATATAGGATCCAGTGGAATCCAAAACCCTAACCCAATGACTTGGATTAGTCAACAACCCTAATTCCTTAACCAGAAATAGAAAACCATCGGCAAAAAACCATGTGCCGAAAAATCGCCCAAAAATGTGGCATGTTTCCCAAGGAAAAAAACATTTCTCGGGGGTGCTTCCCATGAGCCCCCATGCAGGGGTATTTCTCCCCCCTACATGCTCGACGCAATGCAGACACTACTACTCGTGCAAATAATATAACACATACCCAACAATGAACTATGCAGATACCACAACCTCTTTCCTATAGACTAGTTGAAATGGAGTATACTTGTGGAGTTTCTTCGTGGTTGTCCTATAAGCCCATAAAACTGTTGGGAATCTCTCATCCCAATACTCCCTATTTGCGCAACAAACCTTCATTAATCCTCTCTCCAAAATATTGTTAAATGCCTCTATTGTGCCACTGGCTTGTTGATGGTAAGGGATACTTTTATGATATTTGATTAAGAACTCTGCTGTAATATTTTCTATTGTACTACTGATAAAATGACCACCATGATCACTGGTTAGACTCCTAGGACATCCAAACCTAGTGATAATGATTTCAAAAATAAACCTGGCAGTAGTATCGATCGAGCAATCCTAAACAACTATTGCCTCATCCCATCGTGTAAGGTAATCAGTTGTGGTAATAATGTACCTAGCCTTTGAGTTCCTAGTAGTGGGGTTGATCAACCCAATAAAGTCAACTGCCCACTTCTCAAATTCTTGCAGAGCTAGAACTGATTGAAGAGGCAATTCATCTCATCGTGATGGCTTACTGACTCTCTGATAGATGTCGCAAGATCTAGCATATTCCTTCTCATCATTGAAGAGTGTGGCCCACCATAATCCATCTTGGAGGATTTTCTACACAATGGCCTTTCCTCCAACATGTCCTCCCGCAACTCCACTATGGCACTCCCACAGTATGTCTTGTCTTTTGTGGTCTAAGAAACACCTTCTGAGGATACTATCTAGGCCCAACTTATACAATTTCCCTGCAATCAATTGATAGTCCGTTTCTCAAACCACCATATGGCATTTCTGAGTTGTGGAGTACGTTTCTGGGTGGGCCCCTGTACTCAAGAAAAATGTTATGTCTTCCAGATATTATGGTATGGCCTCAACCTAGAACAGGTCTGCATCTCGGAGTTGATCATCGACTGCTCTGCTGCTTTATCCTGACTGTAATCTGGATGGGTGATCATGGCCTGCGTTGCATCTTTCAGGTTTGATGATCACCTCAAATGAAAATTCTTGAAAAAGTAATAACCAATGACAAATTCTTCCTTCCAAGAAAGGCTTGTTAACTAAATATTTTAACACAGAATGATCAGTGAAAAATTTTAAATGAGAGTCTAACAAGTAATGTCTAAACTTCTGCAGAGCGTAAATCATAGCTAAAACCTCCCTTTTTGTGGTTGTATAGTTGTGCTTATCTTGCGACAGCTTCCTTCTAGCAAAGTAGATGAGATGATCCATGGCTCCATCTCTTGGTTGCGCTAATATGGCTCCCAGGAAAATACCTGATGCATCCACATGCACATGAAATTTTTTTTCCCAGTTCGGAAATATCAGAATAGGTGTTGTGCTAAGTTTTTCCTTCAAGATGTCAAACACTTTATCACACTCTGGTTTCCACTGGAATACTTCCAAGTTATTTAGTAGATTTTCCAGGGGTGCAGTAATGTTTGCATACCATCTGATAAACCTGTGACAGTACCCGGTGTGCCCCAGTATGGAACGCAATTGTTTAGCGCTCGTAGGAGGTGGCATGTTCACAATGAATACAAATTTGGCTGGGTCTTCCAACACTCCTTCCAAGCATACTATGTGGCCTAACATATTTCCATGTGGCACACAGAGGATACACTTCCTGAGGTTCAAAGATATGTGCAATTCTCTACATCTATCAAACATCAGATGTAGTAGCATTGCATGTTCCTTGAGTAGACTGTATATCGTCCAATCGTCCATATAAACTTCTATGAATTTTTGAATAAAGTCTTGGAAGGATACTATTACAATCTGGGAAAAAACTGCAGGGTTGTCCTTTAGGTCGAAGGGCATCACATTATATGAAAATGACCCCCATTCTGTTATGAATGTGGTATTCCTTTTGTCTTCTTCAGAAATTCTTACTTGATGATACCCCGAAAATCCATCTGTAAATGACTAAGATTTTTTCCCCGCAACCTGTTCTAGCACCTCATCAATAAAAGGTGTGGGAAAAGGGTCATGCACATAGGCATATGTAAGGCTTATGTAGTCTACACATACCCGAATGTCCTCTATATCTTTCTTTCTCTGGATGACTATGTGGCTAACCCATTCTTCTTCTTCCACTGAAAATATAAGTCCATCCTCAAGCATCTTGTCTATTTCCCTCTTAACCTTCTCTTTCACCCTGGGGTTAAGATGATATGGTCTATGCCTTATAGGATTTGATCGTGGTTTTAGTTCAATTTTCATCTCTCCCATAGCTCCTTTAATCCATTTTAGTTCTGAAAATGTATTTGGGAATAAGTCCTCATACTCCCGCAACAGGCTATGTATCTCTTGGCTAGTTTTCTCATCCCAGTAATCTCCTACCATAGCTATCTTGGGTTTCTTTGTAGTTCCTATGTTGACTTTTCGCAACTTCAATGGATGGTTATAAGAACTATCAGTCTGGCTAGGCATGGTGTTCTGGATTTCTCTGCTTCCTTTTGTTTCCTTAATGGCTAAGTTTCTTAGTTCTTCCAAATCATCTAAGTTTTCCAAATCCTTCTCAATCTTATATCATTCTATAGGTGTCTTGTCCGTGTCTAGACAAAGGTTAGACTGAAGCATTTGACTATGCTTTTCACATACCACTGGGTTTGATTTCCGTTTTCCAGCATCGGTTAAAAGGAATTTTTTAATTCTTTGCAGGACTATCTTAAGCTCAGGGTACTTACTTGTAAAAAAAAATTCCTCGCAAAATTGGTCTGCTAACATTTTCTAGTTGCTTTTCTTCCTTATGGTCTCTTCATGCATGTACCAAGATTTCAGAATCGTACCTAGCGAATGGTGAAATAATTGAACCCACAAGTGAGATGGTATTTCCGCAACTTGCCACTATCTCACACATTGTTCAATATGTGTTTAGGATCATATTGCCCATTGAACAGTTGTGCAACTTGGAAATCCGTCTGTATCTTTGATTTTGGTTGCTCCTTATCTTGAAATCTATATCGAATAGCTTGCTTCACATCCTCCCAGTTCTTAATCAAGGCTTTGTGACTATCCCACTATCTAGCAGGGGTTCCCTGGAGGGCTAAGTCCAGAACTAAAATCCTTTGACCCTTCATTATATTTTCTTCCATACTAACCAAAAACTATTATGTTATGAGGTATCATTGTATATCGGATGTTCTTTGACCTCGGTTTCAACCCATCTAGATTCTCTGACAGTTGCACATCTCCTTGAAAATATTTCATATGACCCTCACTGCCAATTGTCAAATGCCATTTTTGAATCTTCGTCCGTCGACTGTATGCTCCTCCAACTCACTGATAAGTCAACAGTAGGATTTATGTAGTTTTCTCTCGTTCTTGTTGTTACAATGTATAACTAATCCAAATATTCTCCTTCCATATTGTTGTTCGTTGGCTTCGTATATTGAGGTCCTACATATGGATCCAAGGGATAAACTACTTTGATTGCGTCTACTTCGAATGTCATAGTATCCCTCTTTAGGTCAATGACAACATAATTACCATAGGCCCAGTCAATACCAAGTAGTGCAGGATAAGGGTCCTTATCGCCCACGATTTCGATCACCTAAAAATCAACTACATTCTTCACTCCCGCAACATCTATCTCCACATTCTCTAATCTTTCTATTGGAAAAAGACAATACTTATTGGCCATTCTTAACTGGATTAGGGAATATGTCAACTGGTTTTTTCCTAATTCCCAAGTCTTTTTAGGCAGTATGTTAACATCATATCCTAGATCTAACATAACATCTTCAATGTCAAACTCGTCTAGATGGCCTGCTAATATAAACTCTTTCTGAGATTGTATTTTCCTTCTTTGCACTCTCTCAGTATTCTTCTCAGGAAGATTAGTCCTTATTCTAGTTTTTGGAGATTCTCTAGTTCCTAGGAATAGGTACAGGGCATTGTGCAACTTTTCTGTCAGCTGGTCATTCCCAAGAATATCATAAAATAACTAAAACCAAAGGTCAACTACATTTTGTGACTTCTTAGGTTGTCTTATCGAGACTATGGGGTTTTGGGGTGTAGGGGGTGAAACTGGGACTTGCACAATCTTAGGACAAATGATAGGTTGAGGGGGGGTTTATTCCGTCTATGGGGAAGGTATACTATGGAATACTTCTATTGCATTTTTAAATAATAGCTTATGTTTTAGAGGGTCATACCTATCCTCCTTAGGCACTGCTTTCTGGATCTAAGGTAGATTATTAGCATCTGCGTTAGTCTTTGCTCCTCCTTGAGTAATGATGTTAATGTTGGGTAGTTGTCCTTTGATGACTCTCTTTATCTCTGAGATTATAAGATTAGTTCCTCATTGATGTACCCGATCTTCCAATTTCACAATTATCTCTAGGCAGTCTTCTGTTGCATGCCCATTGGCTCTGCAGTGAGAGCACCATGGTCGCCTCGGATGAGGACAATCCCTAGCCATGTGACCTTTCTCATCAAAATTGTAGCATCTACTTGGTCCTCTTCTCCCAGTTCTTCCTCCTCTAAAGTCTCCTCTGGCTCCACCTCCTCGACCTCTTCTCGATCCCTGAGGGGTTTCATTCACCCTGAATGATGTTCTATCCAGTCTGTCCGCAAGTGCATACAACACTCTACATTGATTGGTAGCATGTGTGGTAGATGGAAGAGCTCACAATGTATAGTATTCAATATCATTGAATACTTATGAATAATGGGGCACTATCTTGGCCCATGCCCATGAGTTCAGCAGATATCGCAATACTCAACTTTCGACGATGGTTGATTACCTGGAAAAGCATGATACAGGGTTGGGGTATGGAATGGTAAATTCACAGATACTTGTGCAACTCCTAGCATTGGTCCTAGTGAGGGTACCATCGGATTCTGAGGGGGTCCCATTCCTCTCATACATAGACATTTGTTTGCCATATTTCCCTCTGTGTAACATTCGGTACACCAGACTTGCGGTCATCCTGGTCTGGGTATCGTCAATTCTTGAATCTTCTCTGTTAGTGTCGATATTTATCCTTGTAGTTGCGCCAAATTTTCGTTTGTTGGGGGTCTGGCCACTCTCAGACTCCCCAGATATCCTGCCATGGATTCAATCTTCATTGATTGTTCCAAGGCATCTACCAAAGTAGCTATCCGTTTTTGCGTTAACAGAATCTGTGTCAGAGGTAGCAACCCATGAATATACCATTCTCTTTGATTATCCTCACGAATTGGATGCACTAGCCTCCCTATACCATCTTTAAACTTATGACTATATTCCCAGGCCGATTCACCTTCCCTTTGATGAATTTTGCGCAAATCTAACAAAGCTTGTTGTTCTGACTGAGGTAGCTTAAACTCTGCTATGAATTTTATTCGTACTTGGCCAAGTGTGAACGCTTGTCCTTGCGCTCCTGGCACTCCTGGACCAATACCCTTCATGTACTATTTGAGAGCATGACCGCTCAAGGTAGTCTATAACTTAACCAACTTATTTGCATCTAGAGTCCCTCTGGACCTCCATATTATTTCACATAGGAACTAATGCTGCTCAACACCCTTGTCTCCCTTACCCCAGAATTCTGGGTATCAGACAATTGAACCTCCCACATTACTAGCCATTGTCAATCTTACTATTCCTATCAATATAAAACCTAACGATCCTGGTTGTGATCTACCAGAGGATCCCAATATCCTCCCAATATTCTCACTTACCGGTTGCGACTGACTAACCGACTGTAATGAAATAGGAATAGCATAAGAAGGTAGTATAGAATTTACCACTTGTATATATGACACTTGGGCTATGGGTGATTCGTGGCTGGTGCCACTGGCTTCGAGGCGGGTTTCTTTGATCTGGGGGGTCTCGTTCTCATCCTCTGGAGAGGTCCCTTCATCCAGATTCCCGATCTTTCTTGGTATCGCGGCTGAATCTTCTCTTTCTTCTGCAAGATCCATGTTAGCTTCCTTTTCCCATGATTCTACACCTTATTCTTCTTGTCCACCCTCTTGGGGACTTCCTTCTCTATGCACTTCTCTCTCACTTAATCTTTGACTGGCTAGTCTTTCCTGTCTTCTCATCTTTTGCAATTCTTCCTTCTGTCCTTCCTCAACTTCTCCTGGTTCAAATTATTTCTGCAACTTCTCAAACTATTTCACTTCTTTCTTTATCTTACCATGCCACCACTTCTCAACTATGGCGACTCTTTTCAATGTTTGCTCATCCCTTGAGTCCATTTCTTGCTTCTCCCTTGTTTGTCAAAGAACCCTCTCCCCTCTCTCAGGCCATGATTCCACCCCAAAATCACCCCACCCCAAGCGAGGGTGTTTAGGCTACCATATCAATTGGAAACATAGTCAACATCCCCTCCTCCATCAAGAAAACCTTAATCCATAGAGGGATTTCTCTCAATAGTCTTCCCCTTGCTTCTTTCTTGAAATTTGCTTCTGCCCATGAAAAATATTGGTGATTCTCAGCTGCAAATTCAATAATGTATCCTTCTAATGTTGTATTGACCCAAAAATTGATCGCTCGTGTTAGCGGATGATCCAGTCGATGAAGCGCTGCAATATTTTCTGTATTCCAAGCACACGTTTTCTTGACTCATTCTTGGAATTCCATAGCTTCTTGGAGCCTATCTATCCAGTGGAAAATTTCTTCCGGAAACTTAACCCAGAATATCTTGTACCGGTCACTCAATATTTCTGAGTAAAAGACAACCTCTCGTGTATCTTTCACAAATTCTCCTCCCAGCTCCGCTTCTTTCCATATGAAGGCATCACAATTTTTCTCCCACCATTGGTGAATATCGAATCGGTGAATCCATGGAAGCATTCTCCCTATAGGTTCCCTTTTAACATAGGTCCCGGCAATGGAACCATTTTGTTGGCACAAATTTGATCAGACCAGGGTTCTTCTCAAGTTACCAACAAAAGGTACCAAGTAGTCTAGAGCGCTGGCATTTTCATCTTCTCCAGAGAGAACAATTCTCACTCAAAGCACAACCAAGACAAGAAGATATGGAAGGGAAAGGAGAATAATTAGGTAGATCTCCACAATCTTCAAGATTCACTATAGTCTTGCGCAAGATGAACTAACAAAGAGCAGATTTGAACCCATTCATAAGTAATAGTAAAGACAATAGAGTTGCGACATCATTTGTAAACAACTATAACATATTGATCTTATCAGACTTACAGAAGTAAAGTAAAATGACAATTCATAGACATAGACAGAAAATTACATAGAATATTTTAAAATTTTAGGTCCTTCCATATATTATCATCACAAGAGTTTCTCAGATACAATCCAACAGATACAATCATTACTCTGTTACAATCTTTTTGGCTCCGAACTCATTCTTCATAGCTCTATCTACCTTTTTCCCAAAATGGATATTAATTAGAATCACAAAACCTAAATGGAGTGAATGATAATCCCAACTACACCAACCCTTTACAATCATATACATCTTGTATATAAAAGCTAATTGGGATTTTTTGGCTTGAGACTTCGCCTACTTTCTTGTTCTTGTTCTGTTGTAACTACTTTCACCTTGCTGGTGTTGCGTTGTCTCTCTAACCACTTTCTGTGTCCCCCCTTTCTTTGTTGTCCAGCTCCTTTGTGGCTTGCGCAACTTGCTAAGAAAAATTGCTACTATAGTATTGCTTGTGCAACTTCTTTTAATAAAAAACGAAGGGCCCAACACAAAGAGAGTTTCTTTATTGAAATTCCATGAGAAATTGCCATGCTAATTCCTGATCTATAGCCTATATAAGAGTCATCAGTTTCCATCCATGACCATCCCAAAATTAGGGGTTAGCCACCCAAAGAAGTCATGAGTTGTAGGACCATAAAATCAGTGGGGTACTCCCACATGTCCACCGAGATTACTACATCTTCTAGGATGACATCTAGTTTTAAGTTTTCCAGTTATAACACCATTGGGGTTTATCTAAGGCATGTCAACCCTAAGGTTCTCATGGTTTCTTGAGTCATGACATTGATGGCAACCCCTAGGTCAATTAAGGTATTAGATATGGTGGTATTTTTGATATGAACATTAACTATGGGACTTCCAGGGTCTGAGTATTTAGTTGTGGAAACTCCACTGAGCATTAAGGCTACCAATTTTCCTATCACATGCACCATTTGGGGATATTTCCTTTTTCTACCTAGTCTTCATAGGTATAAATACCTAACAAATTTTGATTATATTGAGACATCTTTGATAGCTTGGAAGAGAGGTATTCATACACACACATTCTTGAGTTCCACCGGGAAATCAAATTCCAGTTCAGTAGGAGGGTTGTTGATATTTAGTCTCTCTGGAAAAGATGGGATTTGCAACTCCTTCTTGTTTTGATCTAAGTTCAAATTAGGGGGTTGTCTGGTTGAAGGATTTTCAATTGGAGCTTCTTCCTATTATTCTTCTACAATTACCGGTGAGGCTCACTGATTTATGGTTTTCCCAGATCTTAAGTGTATATCTTGACATTCTAGGGAAGAGATAGAGTAAGTAGGGTAAAATGGGAATCCAGTAGCATATGCTTGTTGTGATGGTTTGTTATTAGGGTTAGGGATAGGTTGTGCAGGGAGTTGTAGTTGAGGAGGAGGTAGGATAGGTTTTTGGAGTTATGGTGGAGGTTGGGGGATTGTCACAGTCATTTTTGCGTGATAAGAAATAATTGATTGGCCTCCCCACTTTCTTCCTAATAGACTAGTTTTAAACTGGTTAAGAAGGGGCACATGCTAGTGGAGTATTCTTCTTCACAGATCCCACACATTTCAACTTGGTTAAGTGGGCACTCCTTCAATGGATGCCTTTTTCTACATTTCGGGAAAAAAATAGCTAAGGTCACTTCTTCCTCCTATTTCTTTTTCAATCGTAAAGTATCTAACTCGGAGCTTAAGGAATTGGGTATATCTATTTTGAAATCCTCCAGCATATTCCCAATTTTGGCTAGAGTGATCCCCCACTAGATGTCTTATTAATCCTTGTCAATGTGTCCTTTGGCCCCTTTCCCTATCATGAAGTCCCTCTAGAGTACCTTTGACATGGTTCTTAGATAACTTCATAAGGATACTAGTATATATCATCACTTCCCATCAAGTTCAAGATATCAATGCAGTCAGCTATAAACCCTCTTACTAGCAACATTCATTTGGGACTCTCTAGATCTAAATGGATTTATATTGACCACTTTAAATTGTATTTGAAGTTTTCCATGAAGTATTCCATGCTCTCATCCTCCTTTTGAGTCATTTTAAACACTTATTTTCATCGATCATTATCCTTACAATAGTCCTAGTATTGTTTAAGGAATAGATTTATCATCTATGCCCATGTAGTGAAGTGGTTATCGTCAAGTCCTATGAACCATCAGGGGGAAACATTCTTAAGGGTGGCCAGAAAGAGATTCAACTTGTGAGCATAAAAAATGTGATCGTAACTCCTACATAGGTGATCCGTTGGATCTCAACATATGTGCATGTAAAAGCTATGAATGCTTATCATTAGTTTGCAATTTGATTTTTCAAAAGCATTAGTGTGTTTATTAAATGCTGAAATCTGCAAACTGAAAGCAATAGAAAGAGAATATGAGACAGAAAATGAGAGACAAGAACAAAAGAGTTTGATAACGGAGTTCACCCCCTTCACTGGGATACATCTCCGAGTCCCTCTCCAATGGGTACCGATCCATTAATCTCTTCAAAATGGTACAAATGGCGCTAGAATCTCTGCAAATCAACTTCAGCAACAGAACAATATGCTATACAGAAGCCTTCAAGACCTCCTCTCTGAAAATTACTAAATGGAATTCATAAGACAAAGAAGCCAATTAATACAGAGAATGGTCGACTTCAGAAAGAAACAACATCGGAACAGTTTACAACAAAAATGTTATCTTCTATTCCCCATCTCTGTTAAAAATGAATTCGGCAGTTGTTCAAAACGGAATGCTGGAAAAATTGCTACGAATTTCTCCTCCATCCTCTGGCTGCGTCCTCTGGCAGTTGTTCAAAACGAAATGCTAGACAAATTGCTGCGAATTTCTCCTCCGTCCTCTGGCTGCATCCTCTTGCTGCGTCCTCTGGCAAAACCCTTGGTTATAAAGGTGCAAGTCGAAGGTTCAATCCCGTCTTGGGCGCATTGGATTTCAACTCTGCCAGATTTTTTGATAACAAATCCCGACTTAGGCGCATTGGATTCACCCACCAAAATGCTGCAACAGATGTACCAAATGTTATGCTCGCCATTCATTGAACCATATTACAACTCGACCAAATCTGTGATCCGCCAAAACAAATGTTGCACCGAATGGTATAACTGCCAGATAAACCATCCACCAAATGTTGCAACCACCCGATGTTACAACTAATCATGTGAACGAACTGCGCACCCAACTCTAAACGGTTATGGAATAACTCCATGCGATGATTATGTCACTAAATGCGCACTCCATGTTACAAATGCTGCCGACGTTGCAATGAACCGTTTAGTTATACATTGGACGTGTTGAAAACTTATACAACAAAGCTTTGATTTTATATACCATAACCAATAGCCATGTATGCATTTCTACTTCACTGGCATTGTACCATTTTCTCCTTTATTTGGATCAGTGTACTTTCATGATGAATGACCCCCTGGATCATTCCTCCCCATTGGAGAGCTTTTGGACCTCCAAAAGCCTTTTATTCTGAATTCAAGCAAGAACATGTTCGTCTCGCTTGTCCTGTATCTTTCATCCATTTTTCCTGGAACATGTACATTTGTCTCATCACAACTATAATCATAATTGTACTGACGTTACTGAGCACATTAATCCCATTAATTATCACATCTACATTCATTGTTGCTGCAATCAACCATACACTGCTTAACAGTAGAAAGCTGAATAACAAAACTGAATATAAAGACGTGAAAGAGAATGCACCCACATCATGCTTTTCCTTCCAAACAGGAACGATATTCATCATAGTGTTTCTATGCATTGACACTTCCATATCATGCTTAGGATTACTTTCTTCCTTACTTTTCACAGATACTAGTGTCAAATTCTTACTTGCATTGACTACCATTTTCAATTGTCCTGTAGTTACAAAAGATCTATTGCTTTTATTGAATGAGAATGCACAATGTATTTGATTCCTTCCTTAAACAAATGATATTGATTTTGTTCCCTGTAAAAGATTGCCTTTCTATCATATAAGTATGGGCTTCCCAACACAATCCCACAGATGTCTAATGGCACCACATCAAATTCAACCTCATCTATAAACTTAGATGTTATTGCAAACTTTAAAGTGCATTGTTTTGTTACTTGCATTCTTTTATCTTTGCACACCCATCCCAACGGATAAGGCTTCTTATGTGGTTGTATTTCCAAACCCAATTGTTTAACAATCTCTTCTGAAATTAGATTAACTTGAGATCCACTATCTATGAGTGTGTCAATATTAGTTTGTTTTGAGATAACCCTTATATGAAACAATTCACTCCTTTTATCATCTTCCAAATCAACATGCTTTTTAGAAGTAGAAGCACATGAAGAACCAATGCTAGAGTTATTGCCAACAAGTGAGATCGGAAGAGCGGTTCAGCAGGAATGCCGAGACCGA
>CBVK0102022108.1:0-10324 GCA_900067695.1 Picea abies | reverse complement strand
TATAGATCAGGGATTGCCACTCTGCTGGTACCCCCACGCACTAATCTAGGATCTCCTCATCCTGGATGTGGGCCCATATTCCCTCAGGCAAACCCTACATAACCCACTTGAAACTTATGTATAGATCCTCCAGAATGACCCCGACATCTCCCTGTGGCTCTCTCGCTGGTCTAGAACTAGTGTCATATTGTTATCGCCTCTGTCCATCCCTCGGCTCTACAGGACCATGTCGAGAAGGCTCTCATTGATTCAGCTCCCTGAAAACCTCTTCCTCTCATCCTTAGGGACCAACATCTGCAAAACAACCCCAGAGATAGTTTCAGCATCTGTATACATATATGATAAATGTTATTTATCCAAAGCACAAAAAATAAAAAAAATACCAACATGTACCTCTCTGGTCTCAGTCCTCCCCAGTAGGCAGCACCATAGTTAGGTCATGTATGTAGTCCATACCCGTGTATGGATATCTCAATATAACTTGTGGCATATTATGCCACACTCGCGCAACCATAGTCGTGAAGTAGTGGCCACCCTCACCTCCTCCATGTTGGGCCAACACATGGGCCCACCGCATCAATTATGGCTCTCATCACCCTGCTAGCTCTCGAAGAATCCTTGTGTGCAGTAGAGTAACCCTCATTAAAAAACCAGACCACTAGCATGGACCCGAACAAAAATTCATCGAAGTCATCTTGTCGACACTAGTTCAACTGGGAAAAAATCTTAGTGTGCATCTGCACACCCCACACAAATAGGTCCCCATCCAGGACCTGATCCACCAACCTTAGCCGACCACCAATGATATACTCAGTACCTAAGGATTTGTATATCCTCACCACCATCATTGCAATGCACTGATTCAAGAGGTCATTGATGGCCTTGATACAAATGACCAAACCCGACATCGATTTCAGCCCAATACAGTGACGAGCCGCAATGGTATCCACCCGATCCTCCCCGGGAGGAAGGGGATCAACAGCCAGGGCCATCCCATGGAATGGGAGCCTCGTAAATAAGTATACATCCTCTGTAGTGGATAATTTCATCTTCTCCCCCCTCACAATGAATCATTGTCAATCAGTGCTCCACATCCTTACAAGAAACTATATCAGGTACTCCTTCGATCGTATCAAGGGGCAATTGAAGAACTTGAGAAACCCGTAGGCTGCCAAGTGCCTTTGCATGCCCAGTTTCTCCCTCACAACCTCTCATAACTGGTCCCAATCATGATTTCACCAATGGACCGACATCATGCTATATACTCTGTTGATCACCTGCATCCATACAGAAACATCTGATCAACCTCATCATCCATCAAAAAGAATAAAATATATATAAAAAAATCACAACCCCTTAGCCTGCTCACATTGTGTGGATTTTCCCTAGACAATTGTGCACATGTGCACACCTATCCTTCATGCAGTTGCGCACTAATGCACATTTGTCTACCAAACATCCATGGATGAGTGTGCATCGGTCAGTCAGATAGGTGTGCATCTCATGTGCGCATGTCTGTCCCACCATTCCACTCACATGCACGGCTATGCCAAGAACAACTGCACATTATGTGTGGGAAATGGGGTTATACCTGCGCACATATGCATGGGTATTCCCCCTTTTCCCGTGCAATTGTTGCCCCTACACTTAAAACCCCCTGTACGACCCTCCGTATAGCCCCTACCTACAAACTATGAATTTCACAAGGTGTGGGATGATAGGACCACTAACCTGACTCTTTCCACTCTCGGATTGGTAGCCTCATGCTCCTGCAATCTCGAAAACTCCTCATAGTTATCTTTTGGCATTGTGGGCCCACCATACATATATAGCCCCTTTTTCCCAACTTCCACACTTTGTTACAGGAGCCCAGAGCCTTTGTTTTTTTATCCATTCTCATCCATGAGATCCTGATCCTGCCATCTACACATTCAAATTCCCTAGGTCATCATCTTCACTTGGCCCCAGAGGAGACTTATTCTCACATCACATTCAAGTACGCATGCTTACTTTCGGTTTTATCAAATAGCTATTGTATGATATTTCTCATCAGATATTGTTCACATCAGTTATTTGGTTTTCCTATGTGCAGGTACTTGTTCAGCAAACTTTACATACTCTTCAGGTATATTTTTGACAATGGCATGTAATTATTCCCTCTGTAAATCAATTGCATATCCCAATCAAACCCTCTGACATTTACCTTTAGGATCCCTACATTTGGCTCTGCAGTATCTTCACGTCTACCGCATTTTCCTACTGTCATCTAATATCACTCTCCCCCACATGAGTTGTCCCATTCATAGTTCCCCTTGGTAACTTAACATTCATGTTAATTTCACCCCCTGGGGATGGGAGTCCCGATAGTATTATGCACTTCCAAGAATGAACCCCATACTTATTCTCATCATATTTCTGACCTTCCCAATGGACTCCCAGGTCATATCACCTTGGTTCTATTGACTCCATCTCCATAGTTTCATTAGCCCTCTATCTCATCCACCATTAGTTTTCCCATCTACAGATTGTCCTCCATCCATTTACCTAATACAGAAACCCACCCATGGGGCCCCCACCCTCCACCAGTCATGGGGCCCCCACCCTCCACCAGTTCTCTTTCACAAACTTGCGCCCTAATAGGCCAAACCACCTTTCACTGGGGCACTTGTTTCATTATTGTTATACTCAACCCAAATTATTCTTTATTTCTTTGATAATTGTATAAAGCCTTTGTTGCCAGCAGATACATATTTTTTTTGTCGTCATCCTTGATGGCCTTATTTTCCCTAGAAAATCAACCCATGTCTCCCTTGATTGGGGCATCTGAAATTTTTTCATATTGACATCATGAAAAACTCAGAGTATCCCAAGTCCATGTACCCACGATCTCTGAGTTTGCCCACTTTGTTAGCCTCTGGCATAGTTTAACACCATATCTAGTTGTCCCCCTTATTGGGCCCTTCATTTTTGGGATAAGAAATTGAGCAAGTTTTGACTGAGTATGAGTTGTGCAAGATTCAGAAGAGGCTGGACAACAGAGAAACAAAGAGCAACAGAAATAAGTTGCAAAAGATAGCGCAACTCCAGCTAAGAAAAAGCGGTTACAACAAGAAAAAAAGTGTGCAAGATGAGACAGAAGACACAACCTAAATTATATATAGGGCTGAACATGATTGTAAAATGGTTGGTTTGTTGTTGTTGTTGTTCTAGGGTTTTGGTTAGCTATTAGTTCAACTGAATTGTGATCAAGTTCAGTCTGATCTTTCCCTCTCTACGAGGTTGTTGTCAGTTGAGACAAGTAAGGTTCTGAATCTGTAATGTAATCGGTACATATTTTGAGAGTAAGAGTGTTGTGAAATGAGTCCAGAGCCAAGAGTCTATAAAAGAGAACCTCTACTATGTATTTATGAGTTTGTAACTGAAGAAAGATTCTGAAGATAATATGAAGAAGGACCTAAATTTCCAAAATATGTTGTGTCTCTGTGTGTTTTACTTATGCATTACAGTACTTCCTTATGGTTTATGAGTTCCACATGATGATTTTGTGTCTAAATGCTTATTCACATAATAAGTAGGTTCAATTCTTGCATATATGAGTTTAGATCTATTCGACAGGTAGAGTTTTTGTGCAAGATCAGGATGAGTCTTGAAGGTTCTGTGAATCCTCCTAAGTCTTTTCCTTACCCTTCCCTATCTAATTGTCTCAACAGAGCTTCAGGTGAGACTTCTTCTCTTTGGAGGAGATGAAAATCCCAGCGCTCTAGAATAATTGGTACCTTTTATTCGTAACCTGAGAAGGACCCTGGTCTGATCAAACTTGCACCAACAAAATGGTTATGTTGCCTGGACCTGCGTTAAAAGGGAACTTGTAGGGAGGATGCTTCCATGGATTCACAGATCTATTATTGGCCAATGGTGGGAAAGAAACTATGACACCTTCATATGGAAAGAAGTGGAACTAAGGGGAAAATTGGTGGAAGATATTCGTGAAGCAGTCTTTTACTCAGAAAGATTGAGCGACCAACATGAGATTTTCTAGGTTAATTTTTTGGAAGAATTTTTCCACTGGATAAAGAGGCTCCAAGAAGCTCCATATTTCCAAGAACGATTCAAGAGGATATGTACTTGGGACACAAAAAATATAGCAGCACTTCATCGGTTGGATTGTCCAGTCATGCGGGCGATTGATTTATGGGTCAATACCATGTTAGAAGGATATATTATCGATTTTGCAGCCGAGAAACACCAATCTTTTTCGCGCGCAGAGGATATTTTCAAGAAAGACACAAGGGGAATATTGTTGAGAGAGATCCCCCTATGGATTAAAGTTTTCTTGATGGAAGAGGGGATGTTGACTATGTCCCGAACTGAAATGGTAGCATAAACACCCTCACTTGGGGTAGGGCGAGGATGGGATAGAGTCATGGCCTGAGAGAGGGAAAGGGTTCTTTGAAAAATGGGGGGGAACAACAAGAAATAGATTCAAGAGACGAGCAATACGTGAAGAGAGCCACCATAGTTAATAATTGGTGGTGTGAATGATCAAGAAAGCAGCAAGACAATCTGAGAAGTTGAGGAAAGAAGTCAGGTCAGGAGATGTAGAGGAAATACAAATGGAAGAGTTGTGGAAGATGAGAAGAAAGGAAAGACTGGCCAGTCAAAGATTGAATGAGAGGGAAGCGCAAAGAGAAAGAAGTCCCTAGGAGGTTGGATAAGAAGGAGAAGGTGTAGACGTAAGAGAGGAAGAATCTGTAATGAATCTTGAAGAATAAAGAGAAGATTCAGCCCCAATAATACGCGAGATCGAGAATTTGGCTGAAGAGATCATTCTAGTGAAATAAAATGAGAGCCCCCAAATCAAAGAAAACCACCCCAAAGCCACTGGGGCTAGCCCCGAATCGCCCATACCCAGAGTGTTTTTTATACAAGTGGTAAGTTCGATACTACCTTCTCATGTTAGTTTTGTTTCAATACAATCAGTTAGTCAGTCACAAGTAGGAAGTGCGAGTACAGGGAGGATATTGGGATCCCATCATAGATCGCAAGAAGGACCGTTAGGTTTTATTTTGATAATAAAAACAATATTAGCAATGGTTGGCCATGCGAGAGTTTTGATTTCCCGATACCCAGAATTTTGGGGTAAGGGAGACGAAGATGTTGAGCAACACTAGTTCTTGGGAAAGACAGATGGAAGAGTTGTGGAAGATGAGAAGATAGGAAAGACTGGTCATTCAAAGATTCAGTGAGAGAGAAGCACAGAGAGAAAGAATTCCCCATGAGGTTGGACAAGAAGGAGAAGGTGTGTATGTAAGAGAGAAATAAGATGGCATGAATCTTGAATAAGAAAGAGAAGATTCAGCCCCGATAACACGAGAGATCGGGAATCCGACCGAAGAGATCATTCCAGTGGAAGAAAATGAGACCCCTCAGATCAAATAAAACTACCCCAAAGCCAGCGGCATTAGCCCCGAATCGCCCATACCCCAAGTGTCTTCTATACAAGTGGTAAGTTTGATGCTACCTTCTCATGCTAGTTCTATTCTAGTACAATTAGTTAGTCAGACACAACTAGGAAGTGCGAGTATAGGGGGGATATTGGGATCCCCTGGTATATCGCAAGTAGGACCATTAGCTTTTATTTTGATAAGTGCAATAATATCAACAATGGTTGGCCATGCTGGAGGTTCAATTGTCTGATATCCAGAATTTTGGGGTAAGGGAGACGAAGATGTTGAGAAACATTGGTTCTTATGTGAAGCAATCTGGAGATCCAGAGGGACTCCGAATGCGAATAAGTTGGTCGAGTTCCAGACTACCTTGAGAGGTTGCACTCTCAAGTGGTACATGAATATCATTAATCCAGGAGTGCCATGAATGCAAGGTCAAGCGTTCACACTTGGCCACGTATGGACAAGGTTCATAGCAGAGTTCAAACTAGCTCAGTCAGAACAATAGGCTCTGTCTGAGCTACGCGAGATCCAACAATGGGAAGGTGAATTAGCCTGGGAATACAATTAGAAGTTTAAATATGCTATAGGGATTTTAGCACATCCAATCCATGGGGAACATCAAAGGGAATGGTACATTCAAGGATTGCTACCTCTAACCCGAATTCCGCTAACACAACAGTGGATAGCCACTCTGATAGACGCCTTAGAATAATTGATGAAGATTGAATCCATGGCAGGATACGCTAGGACCCTGAGAGTGACCAGACCCCCAGAAGATGCGAACTCAGTGCAACTACAAGGGAAAATATCAGCTCTTACAGAAAATATTCAAGAGCTGACGATACCTAGACCAGGATGACCGTAGGTCTGGTGCACCAAATATTATACAGAAGGACTTTTGGTGAAAGAATGTACGCGAATAAGGGGAATGGGGCCTCCTCAAAATCTGATGGGACCACCACCAGGACCCATGGGAGGATTTGCACAAGTTTCTACAAACTTACCATTCCATAACCCTACCCCATATCATGCTTTTCCAGGTAGCCAAGAAGCACCAGCAACTGATTATTGTGAAATCTTTTGAAACCATGGACATGGGCCAAGACAATGCCCCATTATGCAAAAATATTTGACAGTACCAAATGCAATACATTTTGAGTTCTTCGCATATACCGTGCATACCACCAATCAATGTAGAGCGTTGGATGCACTTGCAGACAGGTTAGACTGAACAACATTCAGGGTGAATGAAAACCCTCAGGGACTAGGAAGAGGTCGAGGAGGTGGAGCTGGAGGAGAATTCAGAGGAGGAAGGACTAGAGGAAGAGGGCCAAGAAGATGTTATAACTGTGATGAGAAATTTCATATGGCTAGATACTGTCCTCATCCAAGGCATCCATGGTTCTCTCACTGCAGAACCAATAGGCATGCAACTGAAGACCGCCAATAATTAATTGCAAAATGGGAAGATAAGGTACGAAAATGAGGAGCTAGCCTCATCAGTGTAGAAATAAAGAGAGTTAGTAAAGGAAAATCGCCCAACCTCAATATCATTACTCAAGTTGGAGCGAATACAGGAGATGATGTTGATACTCTACCTCATATCCAGAAAACAACACCTAAAGAAGACAAGTACGACCCTCTAAAACATAAGTTGTTCTTTAAATATGCCATAGAAGTATTTTAGAATATTCCTAGCCCTGAGATGTGAGCAAAAACCCCACAGCCTATTATCTATCCTAAGGTTGTGCAAGTCCCTCCTTTACCCCCTACAACCTATTATCTATCCTAATGTTGCGCAAGTCTTTGCTTCACATCGAGACAACCTGAGCAACCTCAAAATGTAGTTGACCTTTGGTTTCAATTGTTTTATGACATTCTTGGGAATGATCAACTAATAGAAAAGTTGTGCAATGCGCTATACCTAGTCTTAGGGAATGAAGAACCCATATAAAGATAAATAAGAACTAATATTCCTGAGAAGAATATGTGGAGAGTACAGAGAAAAAAATTATGAACTGGGAAAGAATTCAGACTAGTAGCCCAATTAGATGAATTTGAGATCAAGGATGTCATGTTGGATCTGGGATCTGATGTGAACATTCTATCTAAGAATACTTAGGAAGCCTAAGGAAAACCTAGGTTGACATATTCCCCAATTCAGTTAAGAATGGAAAATCAATATTGTATTTTCCCTATAGGAAGACTTGAGAATGTAGAAATATATGTTGCAGGCGTAAAGACAGTATCTGACTTTGAAGTAATTGAAATCATGGGAGATAAAGACCCTTACCCTGCACTACTTGGAATTGATTGGGCATATGATAATTATGTAGTAATCGACTTAAATAAAGACACCATGACCTTTGTCACTGATGGAATCAAGGTAGTTCAATATTTGGATCCATATGTAGGGCCCAGATATACATAGCCAACAAACAATAATATGTAGGGAGAAGACTTGGATCATTTGTACACTGTAACAACAGGAACAAGAGGTGATTATATAAATCCTACTGATGATGGATCAGTAAGTTGGAGAAGCATACAGTCAGTAGACAAAGATTCAGAATTGGATTTTGACTGTTGACAACAAGGTTCGTACAAAATATTCTCAAGAAGATGTGCAACTGTCAGAGTAACCATATGGGTTGGGACTAAAGTTAGAGAACACCCTGTATACGATGGCACCTCATAACTAGACAGTTTTCTACTCAGCATGGAAGAAAAGGTAGTAGAATATCAAAGAATCTCGGTACTAGATATAGCCTTTCAAGACACCCCTACCATATGGTGGGCCAATCATAAATCCCTACTCAAAGATTGGGATGATCTGAAGAAATCTATCAAGTATAGATTTCAGAACAAGGATTAGCTGGAATATGAGACGCAGAAGGATCTCCATGTTGTGCAACTGTTCAATGGGGAATCAGACCCTAAAGCACACATTGAATAGTGTGTGACACAATGGAATGTTGTGGATATACCCTCTCATTTCTGGGTTCAGATATTTCCCCACTCTTTAGGACCAATCCTAAAAGCTTTGTTCATACATGAGGAAACCAGAAGATAGACCAGCAATTGGAAGACACTGGAAGCTCATTTTTGCAAGGACTTCTCATTTACAAGTAAGTACCCTGAGCTTGAATTAGTCCTTCAAAATATTAAATAATTTCCTTTTACAGATGATAGTAATCAGAAATCAAACCAAGTGGTATGTCCAAAGCATAGCTAAGAACTTCAGACTAACCTTCACCTTCCCTCAACCGAGAATCTGATAAAATGTTATTAGATTAGCAGAGATTCGTAAAGCCCAGATGACTTAGAGGAATTGAGAAACCTATCCATCAAAGATATAAATGGGAACAGAGAAATCTAGGACACCATACCCAGTCAGACCGATTGTTCCTACAATCACCCATTAAAATTATGTAAAGTCAATATAGGGACCATAGAGAAACCTAAGATATCCATGGTGGGAGACTACTGGGATGAGAAATCTATCCAAGAAATACAGAGCCTGTTGCGGGAATATGAGGACTTGTTCCCAAAGACTTTCTCAGAGTTAAAGGGGATCAAAGGAGTTATGGGAGAAATGAAAATCGAGTTGAAACTAGGATCCAAGCATGTGAGACATAGACCATACCATATTAACCCTAGAGTAAAAGATAAGGTTAAGAAGGAGATAGATAAGATGTTGGAAGCAAAACTCATTTTTGCAGTAGAAGAAGAAGAATGGGTCAGACCAATAGTTATTCAAAGCAAGAAAAGCACAGAGGATATTAGAGTCCGTGTAGACTACAAAATCCTTAACTCTGCCTGTGTGCATGACCCTTTCCCATCACCTTTTACTGATGAGGTGCTAGAACAGGTTACGGGGAAGGAAGCATACTCATTCATAGATGGATTTTCAGGATACCACCAGGTCAGGATTGCCAAAGAGGACAAAAATAAGACCACATTCATAACAGAATGGGGATCTTTCACATACAATGTGATACCATTTGGCTTAAAGAACACCCCTGTAGTTTTCTCCAAGATTGTAATAGCATATTTTAGAAAGTTCATTCACAATTTTATAGAAGTCTATATGGATTATTGGACGATATATAGTTTTCTCAAAGTACATGTAGCACTGTTACAGCTAATGTTTGACAGATGTAGAGAATTGCAGATATCATTGAATCTCAGAAAGTGTATCTTTTGTGTAACACATGGGAACTTGTTGGGACACATAGTCTGTCGATAAGGATTATTGGTAAACCTATCCAAAGTTGTGGTTATTGTGAACATGCCACCACCTGCGAGTGAAAATAATTTGTGTTCCACGTTGGTACACATAGGGTACTATCGTAGGTTCATTAGAAGATATGCCAACATTACTGCACCTTTGAAGAATATATTAAAAAAGGTTGAAACGTTCCAATGGACCCCAGAATGTGATAAATCATTTGAGAAGCTCAAGGAGAAGCTCATTATAGCACCAATTCTGATATTCCCAAACTGGGAGAATGAATTTCACATCCATGTAGATGCTTCAGGAATTTCCTTAGAAGTTATCCTAGCGCAACCTGGAGATGGAGCTATGGATCATCCTATCTATTTTGTGAGTCTAAATTCATCGCAAGAAGAGTGCAACTACACAATGATAGAAAGGGAGGGCTTAGCCATGATTTATGCTTTGCATAAATTTAGACATTATTTGTTAGGTTCTCATTTCAAATTCTTTACTGATCATTCTACATTGAAATATGTAGTTAACAAACCTGTGTTGGAAGGGAGAATTTGTAGATGGTTGTTGTTGTTTCAGGAATTTTCCTTTGAATTTATCATTAAGCTATGAAGATGCAATGTAGGACCTGATCACCTGTCTA
>CBVK0102022106.1:0-11481 GCA_900067695.1 Picea abies | reverse complement strand
TATGTTTATGGTTGCATCTCTGATACATTTCTGTTATATTATTGAATACCTATGATATCTCTGTGCATTTCTTTATTATATCTCCGTTCTCATTTCATGTCGAAAAATAATCCGGATCATACATCATTACTGCAACCGACTACTTTACACGTTGGGTTGAGGCAGCAGTTGTTCAGGGCTATTCGATCGATACTGTTGCTAGGTTCATTTTTTAGAATATTATCACTCGGTTTGGATGTCCTAGGATCCTAACTAATGATTAGGGAGCCCATTTCATTAGTAGCATTATAGCAAATCTTACAGCAGAGTTCCTGATCCAACATCACAAAAGAATCCCCTACCACCCGAATGCCAATGGAATAGTGGAAGCATTCGGCAATATTTTGTAAAGAGGGTTAACAAAGGTTTGTTGCACAAATTGGGAATATTAGGATGATAGAGTTCCAGCAGTACTGTTCACTTACAGAACAACCACAAAGAAACTCCATAGATACACATCGTTCCAGCTAGTTTACGTGCAAGAGGAAGTGGTGCCTCCAGATTTCATCACTCCAAGATTGTAAATTGCACAAATCACACATATGTCGAAGGAGAAATAATTCGTGCAGATACTTATGGAGCTACAAGAATGTGAAGAAACCAGATTTATAGAAGACTTCCATTAGTCAGTTGAAAAAGAAAGACAAAAAGCTTGGCATGACAGGCATATTAAGACTAAGGTATTTACGCAAGGAGATAAGGTTCTACTCTATGATAGTCGGTACCAGAAGAATCCTGGCAAGTTGAAGTTGTGCATGCATTGGTTGGGACCATTTATAATTGTGGAGATCTGACCCTCAGATGCAGTCAGACTCACGCAACTTGATGGTATCTTGCGGCCAAGATGGGTGAACGACACTCACCTGAAACCCTATATGTCTCAAAAATGAGAACAAGGGATTGTTTCTCTAGTACGAAGAAGGATGTATAATAGTTATATTTGAGTTTTTTGAAATTTTTGAAATTCAGTTAATAAAGTCAATGCGCGTAGTGTTGCATCGTGACACATTGTTCATTTTTTGTTTAAGTGTTGTTTGATACAGAACTAATGACTCGGCAGCATAGGATCTGAAGCATAAAATAAACTGTTAATGATAGTCATTAATATGATGGAGGCCCCCTTTGTGGTCGGAGGGAGAACAAATCCGAATACGATCCGAGTCTATGTGCCACACGAACCCAGTCTAGTCATAGCCTTCATTGTCGTTACGGTACCTCGTCTGAGTTTAGTTAATCCATAAAGTCACGATAAGAAAATATGCCATCAAAATTCATGTCAGTATTCGCATCAGTCAAACAGAAAGGTCAGAAACCGGCCACGTCCCTATTCCACTCACGTAATTAAATGACTGAATCACCAATAGGATTTACCCCGTTAAACCGTCTTGTCGAACAACTCAGAGCCAGTTGCATCCATACGGTCATGATGAACTACAGTTACTTCTAAACCTGCATGCTAAGCCAAGTATAAGCCTCTGATAATTCACCATATAATGTATCATTTTCAAAAAGAGCTTAGTAATTTCCGAATTCTGAAGAGCGAGAAAGTATGTATAGTTGTAAAACCCGTAGTTGTGACCATAGTCCTTAGCTTACCGTAGAATTCATGATAAATCAGAATCCCAAATGTTGAGAGGCATAGGAAGTTGAAGTGCCATGTCTAAGGATACAGTACCAGACGAGCCCTACAACCCCCAAGTTGAGGTCATGGAAAATCTCAAAGGGAAGGTGGATCACATCAAGCTCCTCGATCTCAACCTAATAGATCTAGTTGTGTTTCCCCAGATGCACAAAGACGTCTTCTGGGAGATGGTTCTAGATCAGTTGGGAGGCATGTAATTCATGCAAAAATCATACTTTTTAAACTTATTCAACTCGACCATTATGAACCTAAGAGACCTACCAGTATTCAACACCACTGGTGAGTTTGCGTGATGCACAAAGTTTCTGATTAGTAGAGTGCATGATCGAAGCCTCTGGATGGAAAAGTGGTATCCAATTCATGATGAATATATCCATCAGCTTATCGGGCTGTCATTCGAAGGAGAGGATGTGTCTAAAGGATTCTAGGGTCCTGGTAAGCATGGAAAAAAGAAAGAAGAGCTTAGCCTATATGAAAAATTCAACAAAAAGAGTGGGGTATGCACGGCAGTAATAAACCCCATACTACTAGAAATAGTCAGGACCGACTATTACATCATATCCAGTAAGGTTATGAGATCATACTACAAGGGAGAATGCATTCTAGATGCATTATCAGTCGGATACTTTTGCGCCAACGACGTCGTGTTGAATTGGTGTAGTTACCTCCTACAGGAACTACTAGTGGCATGCGAGGAAGTGCATGAGAAGGGAGGAACCTTCACCTATGGATATATGTTTCTTGAATTTGCAATGTACAAATAGAAACCACCTATAGGAAGATAGTCGACGCTACCAGACAAAGGGCACATGGAGAAGATGTTCGAGCCATGGCAGTCCAGGCTGGATTCATAGAATGCAAATTTCAACGACACAGCGTTTGCTAAGTGGTACAATGGCCTCATAGATGCAACACAGAGGCTGCATATTCCACAAGAACTTCTCAATTGCAATATGAGAAATATTTCCTTCAGCATGAACCAGCATCATATGTTTGTATGGCCGAGGCATGTTAGCAAGGAAGACTTTCATTCAAAAATGTTATCATTCTATCTAGACGAAGAGGCCTTAGAAGATGAAGTAATTTCATGGCCAGGAGTAAAACGAAACCTACACAAGTAAGGAATGAACTATATTCTACCTGACGCACTACTGAAGAATAAAGATAAACAAGCAAGGGTAGGATCGAGCTTAGACTCAGCGCCACAGAAGAAAGAGGCTCATGCACAATCAGACTCTGAGGAGGAATATGAGATGCAACCACTGGAGAATAAGAAAAGAACATTGACGATCCTCCATACGCTACCACCTAACGTTGTGTTGTCATGTGAGGATGTCAACAACATTGTCAGCCCTATGTTCGTTACCGAACTAGTGGTGAAGAACCTCTGAGCCGAGATTTTGTTGAATAAGCCTCTAAACCCGCACAACCATCAAAGAAAGTCCCATCATCCACATCCAAGACAACCTCGAGCCTGAAACATTTCCATCCACAATTTTCACCAAGCACCCTCCATCACCACCACAACCCTAGTTGCCACTGCTAGAAACCTCCAATCCACCCCAGACCACAGACCCATAGTGAATGCAACTCGATCAGCCAGAGCAAGTGGAGCGATAACTCCTAGAAATAACCCAAGAGTTGGCTAATCCGAGACCATAAATTTCTGGTCCAAACCCTAAATCACCAGACCAGAGCATGAAGCTGACTGATCTGAACCTAGACATCCAGGAACAATAGACTAAGCCTTCTCCGCAAGAAAAAGACACCCAAACTGTGGAAGAGCCACAAACCCAAAGCAACCATCAAATATCCTCACCAACCAAGGGTGAGGTTGCCCAAGAAAGAACAATGTAGGAAGAAGATGCAAGAAAAGAGCAGGAGACACCAGAGGCTCAAAATGAACCATAATCAACACCCGGGTAGAGCGTGACATATGAGAGAGAAAAAATGGAGTGGGTTCTCCATAACCCTCAACAATATGCAAAATGAATGCAACTATGTATAGCTAGAACAAAGGCCCCGACTCTCTTACCCTCAGTGCTAAGGTTGAGGATCACACCATGAACATCAATAAAGGAGGAGGTAGAGACCCTCCCAGAGCACTCAACAGCTAGTGGACTTCCACTGCAGACATGAGCACCCAGAGACGCATCCCCTTCATCAGTTGACCTAGTATAGTGGCCAGAGACACACTTATTTGGACTAATCAGAGCATCAACTGATCAATTAGAGAAAAGACTCGAGTAGGCTGAGAGGTCTTCCAAGGTCGCAAGGGAGGAAGCACTCCTTCAGCAAGCATCCAAGGCATAGGAAGCACACGACAAAATCTAGGTTGAGCACAAATTGGAAAGAGTGCAGGAAATGAGCACCCAGAGACGCATCCCCTTCATCAGTTGACCTAGTATAGTGGCCAGAGACACACTTATTTGGACTAATCAGAGCATCAACTGATCAATTAGAGAAAAGACTCGAGTAGGCTGAGAGGTCTTCCAAGGTCGCAAGGGAGGAAGCACTCCTTCAGCAAGCATCCAAGGCATAGGAAGCACACGACAAAATCTAGGTTGAGCACAAATTGGAAAGAGTGCAGGAAATACTTGTTGAATCCTAGCCGGAGATTCGGAAGGTTGCACCCAAAATACCTGAAGCTAACGACGTAGGCGAGCCAGAGAGTATAATTGAGTTGCTCTAAGGAGCATGGACATAACTCACCACTCATGCTGAGGATTTGGAAGTACAGTTGCAACAGACTTAGCAAGAAGCAGAGAAACATCCCAAGAAGTTGCAAGAGCAGATGCAGAATATAGTACTAGAAGGAAGCAATGTTCGAGCAGTGCTACACAAGTACACAACAGAATGCACAAAGATATTTTGAGAAGTCATCTATTGAATGGGCATCATTGCTTGATACAACCAAGTCCTGGAAGACATGCGCACCAAATCCAGGTCCTGAATGATGAAGTTGCGGCCACAATGGATCCGATGGAGCAACACCAAAAGTTTGACCAAATCTAGCAGGCGGATAATGAACTAAATTCCCTCTTTGAGGCAAGGTTTGTAGCAAAGAAAGAGATACGCGACTTATGACCTGTCATTCAATTAGTGTACATGCATATGCATCAAGTTGATGCAATAGTATATTCTGAGTGGAACTTGTTGGTCGCATCCAAGCCAAAGGAGTGTAGTAAATAGGTGACCCAACAGTTTGTTGCAAAAACATCACTCCTCACCAGGAAGTGGCAGGATAAAGTTGGAAACATTCAAGGAGTGAGGGAGCGAGCCTTAGATTTGGTCCCAGAGTTGGGCCCTTCGTTTGAAGAGGTGAAAGAAGAGAAAGAACAAATAGGAGAGAAGAAGGAAGAAGAAAGGGAGGACAAGGGAAAACAGCAGGTGCTTCAGGAAGCTGTGAAAGAACCAAGCACTTGAATCAAGGGCAAGTCAAGGGTTTTGGTCAGATCCTATTGGGATATTCATATTTGGGATAAGGAATCAAGAAAGTTTTGACTAAGTATGAGTTGTGCAAGCTTCAGAAGAGGTTGGACAACAGAGAAAGAAAGAGAAACATAAATCAGTTGAACGATAGTGCAATGTCAGCTAAGAAAAAGCAGTTACACCAGAATAAGAAAGTGTGCAATATGAGACAGAAGACGCAACCTAAATTATATATAGGGTTGAACATGATTTTAAAAGGGTTGGGTTGTTGTTTTTGTTGTTTCTATGGTTTTTGTTAGATATTAGTTCATCTGAATTGTGATCAAGTTCAGTCTGATCTTTCCCTCTCTACAAGATTGTTGTCAGTCAAGACAAGTAAGGTTCTGATTCTGTAATGTAATCAGTACATCTTTTGAGAGTAAGAGATTTGTGACACGAGTCCAGAGCCAAGAGTATGTAACAGAGCACCTCTACTATGTATTTCTAATTTTGTAACTAAAGAAAGTTTCTGAAGATAATATGAAGAGGACCTAAATTTTCAAAATATGTTGTGTCTCTATGTGTTTTACTTATGCATTACAGTACTTCTTTATGGTTTATGATTTCCACGTGATGATTTTGTGTGTAAATGATTATTCACAACATATGTAGGTTCGATTCTTGCATATATGAGTTCAAATATGTTCGACAAGTAGATGTCTTGCGCAAGATCAGGATGAGTCCTAAAGGTTTTGTGAATCCTCCTAAGTCTTTTCCTTACCCTTCCCTATCTAATTGTCTCAGTAGCGCTTCAGGTGAGACTTCTTCTCTCCGAAGGAGATGAAAATTCCAACACTCTAGACTACTCGGTACCTTTTGTTGGTAACATGAGAAGGACCCTAGTCTGATCAAATGTGCGCCAACACCCCCAACACTAGATCCATTTTTACGGTTGCTACCAATAATCCTTCAAAACCCCCAACCAAGGGCAACCTTGAGTCCCACAACATCTTGACTTCATTCATGTTACCCATCCATACTTGATATAATCTATTACTCAGTGGACTTCAAGAATCCCTTATCTTCTTGGTGTCATGTCTTCGTTCATGTTGACATCAGCACATTTTCCATAAGGGTGGTAGTATCTTGACTCTCATTACCTTTTCAATGAGGAGTCTTGGATGACACAGAGAGAATCATCATTGCTTTCTGATTTCGTTGACCACCATAACATTTGACTTCAGAAAACTCTCATGTTAAGGTGGGTGTTACTATGTGACCATTACAGTTGTTTCATACCGGCCAAAGACCTCTAAACTTGTTAGTCCATCAATTCCTACGAGTCATCGACAATTATTACAGTCATCCTTAACTCACTTCAGAGCTCGTTCACCATTCATAATTTTCATCTGTCATTATCAACTGCCACTAAGGACATTGCAGTTATCTACATCGGCATTCATCATCAGCTACAGTCCCACATTTTGGTTTCATGACATGAGAATGGGGCATTCTCGCCTTGTTTGCACATAGATTTTATTTTTTCTCCCTCGAGAAAGGTTTGGGTCCCACATTTTTCCCTCTCCCTCCGGCAGATATCTCTTTCATTTTATCTCTTCACTTTTCCTTACAATGTCACTCTCAGCAAAATAAACATTGATGTATTTTGGTTATACGTATGCTCCTAACCTCACACATCAGGGGGCATTTCTTATCACTGAAAAATCGTTCACAACATTGCACACAATGGTTGAAGAAAAACATCAATGCCAGCAGCAATTCTTCCACCTACAACACGAAAATCTGTATTTTGGTTATACGTATGCTCCTAACCTCACACATCAGGGGGCATTTCTTATCACTGAAAAATCGTTCACAACATTGCACACAATGGTTGAAGAAAAACATCAATGCCAGCAGCAATTCTTCCACCTACAACACGAAAATCCATCAAAAGGAAAAAAACTATATACTTGGGTCAAAAATCAAAGTGCGCAAATTCACCAAAGTAAGTGCACGCACAGTGTGAATAATGTGCAGGATAACACAAACCTCAATGTGAATTGTGCGCAAAATGCGCATCTGTCTACGAGAAAAGATGTGTACTTCTATGAATGATGCATTTATGGATATTTTTGGCCCCTCAAACACTTCTAGTCTAACCCCCAACACAATTTCACACTCATATCTGAGCGAAATCTAGCTTGGAGGTTGGTCAAGGGCTAGGAAGTTCCCTAAAAGGCCCCTTGTTCACACTATGAACCAATTATATCTTGTCATGAATGGATTCTATAAATATATGCCATGGGTGTGCTAAGAAAATGAGAACTTCAAGGTATTGTTATGCTACAAGAATTCTTCTTTGAGAATCCTCTTTTCTCTTTGAATAATTCAAGTGCCATTGCAATAGGCCACTCCACTCACATATTAAGGAAATAGCCATTGTATTTCTTCACCATTATCATTTCTTCCATTGTATGAAGAGAAGAGCTCTCAATTAGGGAACTCAAGAGCCCTCCCAATGAGGAAGAGGGGACTCATAAGTCCCTACCTTTATCTACGGTGTTTAGCCTATCAATCAATTGATCCATTGGTAGCTATATGTTGGTCATTTTTTTATTTTCATGGTTTTGGTTCTTCAAGCTTCTATAACATTTATTTCTTATTTTTTTTTAGTTGTATTTCTTTTTTTTCATGTGTATTTGGTTAATATAATCAACTCACAATCTTCTATTTTGTTTAGCTGGTTTAACTAAGAATGCAAGTGTTGTGTTTTTTCTTACCCAAGTGACAAAACCAACACAACAATTTATATCCATATCTAAAATTTGAATGTGTTAAGTAGAGATTACATGTGTTGTATAATTTCTTTTCTAAGCTTTTGTAGGTCATCTTTGGGAGGAGACCAGAAATCTAGTAGGTTGCAACAAGTGAAATAGGTCTACACCAACCACAAGGAATAAAGGTGCACCCATTGACCCTCTTTCCTCCCTCTCATCATTTGGTTTAGATATTTTTCGGATAGCTTAAGGGTAGAACCATCTTTTAAGGGAAGTCATCACTCTGCCTTTACCTAGACCCTGTATAGGGGGGATTTTCCCCGCATCACTTCCCTACAACCAATGTATGCATTGGTTATGGCCATCCAAGGCCTCCCAAAAATAAGAGGGTATCCATTGAATTGAGACTTGGTTTATTAACTTCCCAAACATAATGCCAACTAGTTGCACTATAAGATTTATAGTGGGGGAATCTTTTATTTTCCTCATTGTCCTTGTAATGCACTCTTATCTAATAAACCTATTGAAAATAAGAACATACTTGAGGGATTGTAAGAGAGGTATTTTTATACACAAAATCTTAAGTTCTCCTAAAAGTTATTTGTCTTCATATGTCTAGGTTTTATTTTCATTTAATATTTCAGGATAAGGAGGAATTTGTGGTTGGGATGAGGTAATATCTTCTTTCTCATATTATACATCTTTTATGAGCTTTAGTTATTGTTGTAGTACTTTTCCTGATCTAAGATTAATCTCTTTCACTTCTAAGGAATAAGTTTGATTAGTTGTTTCATTGTTGGATACAGGTTGAACATGATTATTATTTGGGTTTGGAGTACACTGAGAAGGTAATTGAGGTTGTTTAGAAGGAACACTATTTTGAGTAGTGTTTTTGGGTTGAGGAAGAGGATGGATTAATGCAGGTTGCTGAAAATTTTGTGGCCTCCATCCTTGTAGAGGTTGACTCCACTGGTGGTTTTTATTTTGTGGCATGCTAGGAAAGGATTGATATGAAGGAGGAATTGGTGGTCCTTGATATTGCCAAGTATTTTTATTTGTCCAAGGAGATGGATTGGGATTATTCCATGGCTTAGGAGACATTTGAGTATTATATGCACCAAATTTTTGAGTGGGGTTGAAGTTCAAAAATATTTGGAAGGGTCTTGGTGCTCCAGGCCTCCTTTGATTTATGAAGTATAGTGATTCCACATTCTCCTCTACTCCTCTAAATGTAGATTTAAATCCTAGAAAAGAAGGAAATTTTCCAATTGAATGATTTTATTCACAAATACCACAAACATATATAAGTTCTAGAGGACATTCATTTCCAGGATGTGTTTTAGTGCATTTAGGGAAATAGACAGTGAATGCCTTCTATGCTTCCTCTTGTTTCTTCTTGATATAAAAAGTGTCCATTTGCATGACTAAAGAATGAAAAATATAAGTTTTCATATATTATTCTATTAACCCTCCCAATGTTTTCTTTATATGAGTTGTAGGGTTAGAAGATTGAGGTACCAAACCTCTATTGCTTCTAGCTTTCTTTCTTGAGTACCTTGAATGTTTCTTGAATATTCTTTTGATATCATCATATTCCAACTGATAGATGTCTCCATTGGATAGGAGATTCAATGTTTACATAAGATCCTCTCTTACTCCTCTGAGTAAGACAAGCTTGAGTGAGTCCTCATCTAGAGTAGATTTTTGAGCTCTTTCATAGCTTAGTTGAAATATCTCTTCAAAGTATTCTAGAGACTCAATAGGTTCTTGTGTCATTATAAAAATATCATCCCTTGTCTCCCTTTCTTTGCAATAGTATCTGTATATCTCACTGAAAGTAATTTTCATTTGATCCCAAGTTATGATACAATTTCCCTCCAGGATCATAAACCATCTTAGAGATGAATCCTTCAAGGTAGAAGGAAAACGTTTTAGTTTATGTTCATCAATATTATAATCATATGTCTTCCATATAACTGCAAACTCAAACAAGAAAGTGTCAGGATCTTCAAAAACATTCCCATGAAAATGATGTAAGGAAGAAGGATTGTTGGGCATGTAGTTTTGGGAAAAGAATAGTGAGAAGAGATGAGATATAGGGAAAATGCATAGGATAAATAAGATAAAGAAAGAAGAGAGAAGAAAGAGGAGAAGAAGGGGGGAAATAAAGAACAACTAGCCTAAAATCCGAGAAAACCAGTCGGGAATGAGATGTATCTAGGTCATAATGAGATGTATCTAGGTCATAATGAGTTTTCACCAACTGAGAATGAGGGGTAGCCAACTCATTAGGAGATGGAAAACAAACCTGAAGAAAAATGAATAAAATATGTAAAAGACCTGCAAAGTCGAGGATAATTCAAGAATGTTTGAGAGGATACTTAGGTTTTGGTTGTTATTGTAGGATATTGTGTGTGTAAAGAATCTACCAATGTAAGAAGAGTATTTTGTGTATTGAACATCCATTTTAATTCAGAGTGCAAGATTAATTCCATAATTATAATAAAGAAGAAAAAAAATTGGACGTTGTTGGAACACGCATAATTTTGAGATTTTGAACTATAGATTTTGCCTCTTAGAAATAAAGTTTTACCCAAAAAAGAAAAAAACTTAGAGAATTATTCTGTGAATTTGGCCTTCATAGGATTTCTATCATGCTACATCCAAAACTCTCGAATGTTGAACCACCGAAGTACTTAAGGATAACTCCATGTTTAAAACATGATTAATTGAAACATAAAAGTAATTAATAAGAGATTAACTTCTCTATGAATTCGACCTTCGGGAGATTTCTGCCCTCTTACATTCCAAACCTATGAACCTTGAACCGTCGAATTGTTAATGACATTTATGATTTCCTAAAGTTAACTATTTGAATAATTATTGTGATTTTCCACATGATAAATTCCATCATACTTTTTAATAATCTCTCTGCAAACATATCTACATGAAGACCGAAAGATTTTATAAATCTCTTTGAATTTCAAAATCACTTTACCATTTACAATTAATAGTTTTTCATTCAGTGAAGAGATTACAGAATTCTCTTGTTATAGACAGGATAATATTATTTCCTTAAGGATTATGGCGCCACAAAAAGTTGAAAGGAAGCTCGATAGACCAGATTTCAGAATCTAGCATAATGCTAAACTAGTTTGGAAGACTGATAAACTAAGAAAGGGACCAAATATGGCAGGGAAGGGTTAAATAGATACAAATGGGAGCAAGAATGTGTAAAGCACAAACCCCCGAAGTGATAATTCCACGAAGTGAGAGATCTAGCACCGCGTGTCTTTTTGAGTTGGATGGCTGAGAGTTACTTCGGAACTTCGGGCTTCAGGCATTTTGAGATGCATAACATCGCAAACCTTCTGGAGTGTCAGATCTGTCGACACGTGTCAACTTCTATCAATGGTCTATATGAACTATGGACTTTGGGCATTCCGAGATGCATAACATCACAAACCTTCTGGAGTGTTAAGTCTCCAAAGTGAGAGATCTGGTGTCGCGTGTCCTTTTGATTTAGATGGCTGAGATTTACTTTGGGACTCTGGGCTTCATGCGTTTTGAGATGTATAACATCACAAACCTTTTGGAGTGATAAGTCTT
>CBVK0102022077.1:0-11196 GCA_900067695.1 Picea abies | reverse complement strand
TCTATATTAGAATACAAGAAGAAAATTGGAGCAAGACATATTTCCATTATTGTCATGCAATTGTTCCTAACATATATTTTGCTAACATATATTTTGTTAAAAAGAGGTTTGAAAATGATAATGAAATGAAATACATATGTATAGCAAAGAAATACTCAGAGATATAGTAAAACACGATGAACAAGCTGAAACTGCAAAATGCAGACTGAAACAAACTTGCTCGAATGGTGGCAACTTATTTATGAGAAGAGATGTGATAACTACGCTCGTTCACAAGAAGATGAGTACAATGAGGCTCCAAAGGCCTTTTTAACAGAAAACATAAATGAGAAAACCTTAAACATCCAAAACCCTAACCCAGGGAGATGAAACACCAAAAGGTTTGTGGGCCTCGATGGGGGTAGTTGATAAGTCAACTTCCTGAAGGTGTAACTTTTGCATATGATCTTTGTTTGGGGTGCTCGATACACCGTTAGAAAGATATAACCAAGGAGTACATATTCTGTCCAATCTAGCATCTACCTTTAGCTAAATGATGAGCGTTGTTGAGCCCAAAAAATGTCGTTTAAGGCCTCAAAACGGTCCCGAAAGTTTGAGACCTGAAAAACTGTAAAAAAACTATCAAAATGGAAATTGGTCTTTGAGCCAGTGGAATAGGTGGGTGGCCATCGATATCCACCTGGACTGGTCCTTCCCCCTTAAGAAGCAATGGTCTCCATTGTGTTGAGTGCCTCCGTCAGATGTAGAAACTTCTGTTGGACTTGGCCTAGGGTGAGCCACTTGTCTTGGTGTAGGAGTTGCCCTGGTTTGACAACCCGATAAAGATGGATCCTCTATTGGAGAATGCCCTTAATCTGAGTGTCCATGATCTGATCAATGGTTTCTTGTTCCATGCAGTTAGGGTTGATCTCTGTCGGTGTCAACTGCTCTGCAATCTCCGATGCATCCAATAATCGTGGGAAATATGGCTGAAGGAGGTCCACATTGAACACTAGGTGCAGGCCAAGGACGGGAGGAATATTTAGCTCAAAAGCATTGTCACCCACAATCTTGGTGATGGTGTAAGGTCCATAATGAAGTGGACGAAGCTTTTGATGGGGTCATGTAAGGTGCTCTTTCTGCAAATGAAACCAAACCTTGTCTCCCACTTGAAACGTGTGCGACACCCGATCTTGATCATGGTGTTGTTTGTACTTAGCATTGGCTTTTTTTTAAATATCATGGACTTATTGTTGGATGTGTTGAATCCATTCAATAAACTTGGTGGCTTTGTCAACTTCATATTGAGGATGATTCTTTCTGTGTGGATGCAAGGGTTAGTGCAACATCAATGGGACCCAATGGTTGAAATCCCAACCCCACCTGAAAGCGACTGTGGTCGGTCGAGCTATAGAGGGATTTGTTGTAGCTATGTTGAACATAAGGGAGACTCTTATCATATGTGCGTGAATGTTTGGAGTTGTACATGCACAAGATATGCATAATCATTTTGTTTATGACCTCTGTCTGGCCATCAATTTGGGGGTGGAAGGCGGTGGATTTGGTGAGTTGGGTGTCCAATAGTGACCAGAGGTTGGACAAGAATGAGCTTAGGAACCTGCTATCCTGATCTGATATGATGGTCTGTGGTATCCGGAAGTGTGCCCACACCTTTTCGAAGAAGAGCTTGGCAGTGGCCTCCATTGTGATCTTCTTCTTGCAGGTTGTTAGGACGACCATCTTAGAAAACCGATCGACCACCACAGAAACACAGTCATTTCCATGTTTGGTTGAAGGAAGGCCCAACATGTAGTCCATCGAGATGGATTCCCATGGCCTTTTAGGAGTAGGTAGGGGGGTGTACAAGCCTTGCTTCTTAGTGGGTGGTTTGGCAATGGCATGGACAATGTAGGACTTGATATACATGATAACGTCTTGTCGAAGTTTCCACCAATAGAAATGCTTCTGTAGTACTGCCACAGTCTTTTCCATGCCAAAATGTCCTGCCATCCGACTATAGTGAGCCTCTCGAATCAACTTCATATGCTTTCTTGAAGGAACACAGAGGTGGCCCATATGGCATAACAGTCCATCCTGAAGATGAAAATCAATGACCGTCGCGCATGTGCCCAACATCTGGTAAGTGGTAGCGTAGTGAGGATCACTCTTGTAGAGTTGGGGCCACTCAGATCTCTCATGGCTACATGTGTGGATCACTGTGGTTAAGGATTCAACTAGAGGTCCACTAAGGCAGTCAACATCACGATTGGTGCTCCCTATCTTATATTTGATGTTGATATGGAACTACTGCAAGTATGTGGACCACTTTTGATGGTGGTCATTCTGCAATTTTCCTTGTGTTTGGATGAACTACAGAGGCTTGTGATCAGTGTGGATGATTGTCTCCTTCCTGAGAATGTAGTGCTTCCATTATAGGCAGGCTTGTATAATGGAATACATTTCTTTGTCATAGGTGGGGTATTTACAAACAACATTTGATAGTGTCTCACTATGATATGCCACTGGATGACCACTTTGAGTGAAAATTGCACCCACGACATAGTTTGAGGCATCGGGGTCAATCTCAAAAGGTTGTTGCAGATTGGGTAAAGATATATTGGAGCTGAGCACACACAATGTTTAGATCATCAAACACTTGTTGTTGTGACTTCCCCCACATGCAATTTTCCTTGCCACCATCCTTGGTCACTTGGTTGAGGGCCCATGCAATATGGGAGAATCCCAACACGAACCTGCGATAGAAGTTGACAAGTCTTAAGAAACTTTGAAGCACAATTAGTGTGGTCAGGGCTGGCCAGTCATGAATGACTTGGATCTTAGCTAGATCCACATGCACACCATGCTCATCAATGTTGAAATATTGTAACTGCAAAGAGTATTCTATTTATTATTGAGTTATTATTCATCTGATCAATCCCCTTTTGTGGATTGATCATGTCGGGCATTGTAATTGACCAAATCCCCTTTTGCAGATTGGTCAAACCCTAATTGTATTATGAAAATTAAGAAGTCGTCCCCCATGCCTAATTAAAGAGGTTTTAACCACTAAGAAGACAATTCGTCCCTGCCCAATGAAGAGAAACCTTTCGAGCACCTGCCAGCCTATATAAATAAAGGAAGCCAATGCCTCATTATCTCACTCACTCATTCGCTCATCAAGTGCCTAAGTTTGGTAGCTACAGTTGGGAGAAGAAGGAAGAGACAGGTGCATTGCTCAGTGTTGGATATTCTCTAGTGTTTTGGTTTATTTTCTTTGCATTGTATTGGCTATCTATATTAAGGAAGTTTTTGTTGGGCTTTCTCCCCCATGAGGGTTTCCGAGGATAAATGTTGTGTATCTTGTGATTGTATTTCTCTCAGTGATCCTACCTATGTTATTTTTATCAAGTAAATTGAAAAGAAACCTAATAATAGCTCAAAACTTAACATGGTATAAGATCTAAGCTGAAGAGAGCACCTTTCACTGGATAAGCAAAAATGTCATTGTTGTCTTACAAGAAAATTAGGGCTTTTTGTTGGAGAGGAATTTTTAACGAAAAACCATCTAGAAAAGTGTGCCCTACCCTAGTGAATCTTTTGGAATCTTGAGCACACCTTTCAGTGGACAGAGCCTCTAGAAAGTCAAACCCTAGTTTTTGACTGGTACCAAAAAACCGAAAAACTAGAAAAACAAGGAAACCGGAACCAGTACCAGAAGTACCAGTCCAGATTTCTGCAAGCTCAGTTTCAAGGGGTAAAATTTGGATTTTCAAAAATTTGACTGGACCAGCTTAGTCGCCTCAGCTCAGCGCATCTAGCCCCTGGATCAGAATTTCAAAATTTGAATTTTGAAAAATTAGGGTTTTCTCATAAAACCCTAAAGTTACAGTTAAAGTACCAGTTGCAGTATAAGTTGTAGTTACAGCTGTAGTTCCAGTTGCAGTGAAAGATTTGTAAATTCTTGTCCAACCTTAAAGTTGAAACACCTCTGAAGTTTTGAAGGTTTTTTACCTATCACCGCTCCTACCGGATGTTACCACCACCCGCTGATACTATCAGAGCTATGTACTTGCATATGTTTCAACTATATTATTCTAAGGGGTACTTGCAGGAGAAATGATCTCCTATCATAGATCCAGAAGGATCTCAGATCCAACATACTCAAAAGACTAATGCACCCTAGGTTTGATTATCTTGATATGCATCTATTTGTTATGACATTATTTCGACCTTATGAACATCTAGGTGGTATCTTGAAATCATACTAACCATTGGTCAAAATTGTTAAGGTTTATTAAAGTTGAGTTTATAGAGCTTATTCTCTAACTTAGATTTCCGTCAAGATAACATATTTTCTTAGTACATAAGACAGGTTGAAGAAAGCACTTGTCATATTGAGTGAAGGAGACTTGAAAGAAAAACAACACACTCATTCTTGAGGACAAAACTCCAAGTTCTAGGTTTGATTGATTAAGTTTCACATGACAATGATAACTACCCCTTTACAAGTAAACACTATAATTGAGGTAGAAGTCTTTGAAAAGTATTATACTTAGTAGCATGTGAGCATATTGAGATAAATGCTTGATGTAATCATTTACCATATACAACTAACATCTCCTCTAGGAGAAACTTCTTGTGTTGGTTCCAGGTTACCATGGATGAATGTTTGATCACAACACTAGATGAGTGTTGATCTCATTTCATATTGTATTTCTTACATTTTATCTTTGTTTCAGACAGGTCACAAGTGATAGCTCTAAAGGAGCTTCTGTGATGATTATTCATGCTATGTTTTATTTACTATTATCAAAAGAGTATTATTCTTGCTTTCTGCTTTCTTGACCTTGTTTCACGTCACAGGTCATAACCCTGAGGAAGCTATAGTGAAGGTTGCAGAAGGCAACATATTAGATGAGACATGATGCAGACTATGTACATGACCATATACATTCATGTACCAAAGAAGATGAAGAAGAAGCTATCTTTTGAGATCCAGAGTATCTCATATGGAGATTAATTGTAAGGAGCAGAAGGCTCCAAAGATGACCGAACATTAGAACAAGAACTCATAGTTTACTTGTTCAAAGGCTAATGAAGCCACCTTGACAGGAAGCAGAATTCACTTGAATTCTGACTCAGGTTTTCATATTTAGACTTGGTATGCAACACCAAGTATACCCCATAAGAGATGATGAAGTCCTTGTAGACTCAGAAGAAATCGAGAGTAAGCCTGATCTCAGAAGGATCAGATGAAGAGACAACTTCAAGGACTGGGAGACAGATGCCATGAGAAGACTAGATTGTAGCTTCATAAACTTCTAAGAGATATGAAATCTCCTGGGAATATTCCCTTGTTTCAGTAACAGAGAAGGAGGCTAGTCAGAAAGACTAGAATATGGATTTTTCCATGAGACTAGAAGAGAAGTCAACATTTATAACCTCCAAGATTGATCTAATAGATCAAGCATGTTGCATATGTACAAATCCTGATGAGTGTCCAGAGGATTCTCCCAACAAGAGGGAGAAGACTATGATGAGACACTCCAGTAATTGAAGAGATAGTTCCAGTATTCATGAAGACAACCACAACAACCATGATTCATATATAGTATGATATGCAGGGGGAGAAATCCCCATATTTTAAATTGAGTGGTGATTGGTGCAGTACATTAATTGAGTCATGGAGACATGACTACAATAAAATATAGAGTTACCTCCATGAAAGAAGAAGAGCTACATTCAATATCAGTTATTGAGCCACTCCTAGTTTTAGATGAAGTTGTTGCCATGATGGAGTAGAAAAGTTACTCTCTAATTTTAGTAGTCACCGTGAGGATGGAGAAACCATTCTTAGATTTAGAGAAATTGTAGGTGCAGAGTCCTAGTTCTAGAAGGAACAATTGCAGAAAGAGGAGAGGACAGATTCTTAGGCAGTGAAACAGATAGTGCTTTGCAAATAGCACATAGAGCTAGCACATGATTGTGCAAATTGAGTTGCAGCTGAGCTAGTGTACCAGATTGGTACAATGTAATGTAAAAACTTGGTTTAAAGTTGAAAACATAAAGACTCATGTATGTAGATTGAAGAAAGATTTGTACGGATGAAGCAAGCCCCTAGAGATTGGTATGGAAGAAATGACAGTTTCCTGATGAGCTTGGGCTTTACCAAGAGTAAAGCTGACTCTAACCTTTACCTCAAGGTTATGAATGATGAACTAGTGATGTTGCTACTATATGTAGATGATGTATTCTAGACAAGATGAAGAAAACCTCATCACAGATTGTAGAAAAAGCTCACTACAAAGTTTGATGAAAGACCTAATGCATTATTACATAGGTCTCGAAGTTAGTAGATCCCAGAGAATATCTTCCTTAACCAAGGGAAGTATGCAGTTGAAACAGTGAAGAGGTTTGATACGTTGGAGTGTAAATCCATGAACACACCCATGGAAACAAAGTTGAAGTTCCTGGTTGATACTTCGTCAGAATTGGTTGATGTTATGTTGTACAATAAGATTATTGGTTCGATGATGTATCTGCCAGATACCAGGCCAGATATATGTTTTTTTCTAGTGTTAGTATCTGGTAGAACCCAGACGTGTTCACCTTGATGATGAAAAACATGTGATGAGATACCTTAAGGGTATGTTGGGTTTTGGTCTCTATTATACTAGAGATCATGACTTCAGACTGAGTGGTTACACTGATTCATATTAGGTTGGAAGTGTCTCTGATAGAAAGAGCACCTCAGGATGTTTTTTTAGTCAGGAGTCAGCCATGATCTCAGGGAACAGTAGGAAGCAATTAATTATTCCTCTCAGCATGACATAAGTGGAATATTTTGCAACATGTTCCGCTAGTTGTGAATTCATATGGATTCAGATGTTGTTTATAGATCTATTTGATTTGGAGATGGAAGCCACCATGATCCTATGTGATAACCATAGTTGTATACATATGATGTGTTCCATGATGAGTTGAAGCTCATAGAGATCCATTATTACTTCATTCGTGATATGGTGCAAAGAGGAGCCATAAAGATCCATTATGTTGGCACGGATGAACAGGTTGTAGATGTGTTGACCAAGCCTTTGTCTCGTGTAAAGTTTGAGCACTTTCGAGACAAGCTTGGTGTAGTTCGAAAGGACCTCCCTCAAAAGGGGGAGTAGTGTTGTTGCCATCCTTGTGCTGAATATTTCCAGCTTCGTGCTAATGTTGTTGTGATGCCAGCCTAGTGCTGAAGATTTCTAGCTTCGTGCTGATGTTGTTGTGATGCTAGCCTAGTGCTGAATATTTCCAGCTTCATGATGATGTTGTTGTGATGCCAGCCTAGTGTTGAATATTTCTAGCTTCGTGCTGATGTTGTTGGAATGCCAGCCTAGTGCTGAATATTTCCAGCTTCGTGCTGATGTTGTTGAAATGTTAACCTCGTGATGGATATTTCTAGCTTCGTGTTGATGTTGTTGAGATTCTAGCCTCGTGCTGAAGATTTCGAACTTCGTGTTGATGTTGATGAGATTCCATTCGTACTAAATATTTCCAGCTTAGTGTTGATGTTGATGAGATGCGAGCTTCGTGACGAATATTTCTAGCCTAGTGTTGATGTTGTTGATGCTCCAATATTCATGCTATGATGTTGTTGTTGATGATGTTGTATGAGCCTTGTGTTTTTATTGATGATGATGATGATGTATTAGTGTTATACTAATCCATGTTGATGCAGATGATGATGATGCCATTCCAACTCCTTGTTGTGGATGATGATATTGATGATGAGAAAAACTTCCGATGATTAATAGATATGACAGTCAATGTTCCTGATGATGTTGATGTTGCTACACTCTCTCTCTCCTGATGATGTTGCAGAACACCCTTCTTGTTAAGGGGGAGTGTTGAAATATTGTAACTGCAAAGAGTATTCTATTTATTATTGAGTTATTATTCATTTGATCAATCCCCTTTTGTGGATTGATCATGTCGAGCATTGTAATCGAACCCATTTTGTGGATTGGTCAAACCCTAATTGTATTATGCAAATTAAGAAGTTGGACCCCATGCCTAACTAAAGTGGTTTTAACCACTAAGAAGACAAGTCGGCCCTGCTCAGTGAAGAGACACCTTTCTAGCACCTGCCAGCCTTTATAAATAAAGGAATCCAATGCCTCATTATCTCACTCACTCATTCTCTCATCAAGTGCACAAGTTTGGTAGCTGCAATTGGGAGAAGAAGGAAGAGAGAGGTGCATTGCTCAGTGTTGGATATTCTCTAGTGTTTTGGTTTATTGTCTTGGCATTGTATTGGCTATCTATATTAAGAATGTTTTTGTTAGGTTTTCTCCCCCATGAGGGTTTCCCAAGATAAATGTTGTGTATCTTTTGATTTTGTTTCTCTCAATGATCCTACCTATGCTATTGTTATCTAGTAAATTGAAAAGAAACCTAATAATAGCTCAAAACTTAACAATCAACAATGTAGCCTAGGTATTGGACCTTGTTCATGCTGAAGGATCATTTTTCCAAGTTAAGATAGAGCTTGTGTTTTTGTAGAGTGTGAAGGACCTATTGAATATGATGCAAGTGTTTTTCCCATTTCTTTCTGAAGATGAGGATATCATCCAGATACACCACCACAAAATAATTACTGAAAGGACAAAGTATATCGTCCATCAATCTCATGAAAATTGTTGGAGCATTTGTCAAACCAAAATGCATGATTAGCCATTCAAAAACACCTTCTTTAGAATTGAAAGCAATCTTCCATACACTAGTCTATTTTATTGGGACCTGGTGGTAGCCATACTTTAGGTCAATCTTATTGAAAAGCTTGGCTCCCTTGAGTTGGTCGAGAAGGTCATCAATTCAGGCAGGGATGATTTTAAGGATGGAAATTTATATTAAAATGTAGAAACATGAGATAATATTACTAGTCCGTAATATGAAAAATGTAAAATGTTTGGCGATATTTTTGTAAAAATATTCAAATTTCTAAGGATTTAATATAATTTCTATAAAATTTTGGCGATTTTTGTGGTAAAATAATTTTATTCTATGGAATTTGGGTGACTCATTTTTAGAAAAAATGGAAATTGATGAAACTGTTTTTAGGAAAAACCATGGAAAATTATCCCGTTTGCGAAATTTATCCCCTAAAATCATTTATGAATTCAGGGAAATGGGTACCGATTCATGACTATAACTTTTTTTAGGGCCCTGTAATCAATGAAAACTCTCCAAGTCCTATATTTCTTCTGCACGAGTACAATTGAGCTCCTACAGGGTGAGGAGTTGGGTCAGATGTGCCCCTTTTGAAGTAGCTCTTGAATTTGTCGCTTGATTCCTCATTTTCCATCAGAGAGTGGCGATAGAATGGTCCATTAGGTAGAGGTGCACCGAGGGTTAGATCGATTGAATGCATGACCTGATAGTGTAGCAATACCCTGGTGGGTGAGGATAAGATGTCTTTGTATTCTTCCACGATATTTTCCACCTGCTTGTATTGTATGGAGAGGCCCTGTGCAGAGATCATGGATGTGGCTGCAACCTTCTGTTCACTTTGAGAGTGAATCTTGGTAGACAAATTTCCTAGTTTGATAAATGACCTTCCTGCATTGCTTATCAGAGATCTACCTCTGGTATCCTATACAATTGTTTACCAAAAGTAATAATAACACTGCAAGGATTAGAGTCATATACAACATGTCGTTTCCATAAGTATGGTTCACCTAAAATAACATCACAAGCTTCAAGGGGGGAAATATCACACAATAACTCATCCTTGAAGTGTTTGATGTCATAGGGTAGACGACAATGTTGGCTAACACAAAGATCTCTTCCTTGGAGGAGCCACCCAATGTGTAGGGATGAAGGTGTGGCTTCATCGGTAGGTTAAACCGCTTGATGACCTCTGCTAAGATCAGGATCTTTTGACTTCCACTATCGATAATGAAATGTAGTGAAGCACCCTTCACCCACATCTATGAGTGAAAAAGGAATTCACCTTCCTTTGGTTCTTCTATTTCACTTGGTTGAACCTTGGTGGTAGCGATAGTGGTAGTGGATTCTTCATCAAGGATATGCTTCCCCTTGTCTATATATGATTCAGAGTCAAAACCTACCTTTGACTCTGAGGCTTTCAACTTGACCACCAATGACTGCTTCGAGTGACATTCATCGATTTTATGCCAAGGGATTTTGTGGAATTCACACCACTTCCCAATGCCTTTCTTCATCTTCTCATTTCCTTTCTTTGTTTGCGGATTGGAATGGTTGTTCTGAGGGGGTCCATCCTTGATCTGTCCTTTGTTTTGTGGGTTGGGGCCACCTTTTCCCTACTTCTGCTATGATGATTTTGTAGATCCAAACTCCTACTTCTTCTATTTAAATCTATGCTCGATTTTGACAGCATATCAATAAGTCGCGCCCATTGATGAGATGTCCAGAAACTCCATTTCTTTTTGTATGTATCTATGCAAACAACCGCAGTACTTGAGAACTAGATGTCGTTCAGAGTCTTTGATACCTATCTTGGTGTGCAAGGTATGGAAGATATTTGTGAAATATGGTACTTTTTGGTCCCTTTCCTGTTGTAGTGTGCTCCATCTCGTATACTGGTCATCGTAGCTTCCAATAGGGTAGTATTGTTCCTTAATAACTATTGATTAAGGTTGGTTGTCATTGATGTCAACCCTCGAAGAAAGCCCCGTAGCACAAAGGCTTGGGTAATAGAACCAATATTTTTTGATGTAAATATGACTCATTATTGTTTTGTCATGGTTGATAAGAAGTAAATATGAATGAACTCCAAAGTGGTCCCCTTATGGTGAAATCCCTCATGGGAAGACGCTTTGTGGAGTAAGAAAACCCATGATTAATTGTGGAATAATGAGATGAAGGAAAGTGATTTTATCAGGGAAAATATCCTAGATGGATAGTGCTTGTCATTTCATTTTTGGTGGTATGTGGAACGTCACATAATTCCTCACGGTTAGAGAGTTATGGCCATGGGAAGTTGGAGACCGTAGGTTTGGGTAATGGACCCAAGCTTGTTTGATGGGTAATGGTATGAGTTATGATATATTTTCAGATAATACTATTCTATATGGATAATACATGTTATTTCATTTCTGGTGGTATGTATAACGTCACATAACTCCTCACGGTTTGCGAGTTATGGCCTTACGAAGTTGGAGGACCCTCATATGTCATCTAGAAGCC
>CBVK0102022051.1:0-13437 GCA_900067695.1 Picea abies | reverse complement strand
TTTCCTGCATAGAGACATGTCAACATCAGGATGTACTTGAGACCCTCTACTATTGGTTTCCAAAACCACTAGGGACCCCCCCCTCCCATGGTGGTTTTACAAAACCACAAGGAATCCTTGCATCAAGGTTCCACGAGTCTTGTGGCAAGATTTCCCAAGCAAGTCAAGGCCCGCCACCATGGCTCCACTTCAACTGCCACTTGTCACCCATTACCACCATGTATTTGCCACTATGGAAGTACATTTCAACCTTCTACGACATCATCTGACACGTGACCCCCACGTCATGTTGACGTCAACATATGGAAAAGTACTGAAAATTTTCCAATTTTGCCTAATTTTGAATTTTTCCAAAATATCAAAAAATGTCCAATTCTGCTTAATTTCGAAATTTATTTTTAGGCCTCCATTAGAGATATGTGACCAAGCTAAATAGAACCAATTTTGGTCTTTTTCACACAGATTCGACCCTTGTACTTTTAATTTGATTCATGTGCATCAAATTCCTCAAATTCCACAGTGGCAATTGGGGATTTTTCCCAATTTCACCTAATTTCACCATGGAAAACTGCAAATTCTAAAATTTTAGCCAATCCATCCTGATAAATGCCAATTCAACCATTGCAATGATCAATTTCTCGCGTGCACCATTGGTTGATATTCCTACAATGGATTTCATTAAATTCATGGACTAATTGGAAGTATATTTAAACAATTTTCGCCCAATCTGTCATGGCCTTACTGTAACTTCAAATTTGACCAATTACAGGTATGAATTTGTTCAAATAGAGATTATGAATCAGGAATATCTCATCCCTAGGCCAAATTTTCCAAATTCCCCATGAATTTAACAACAAAAATTGGGGTTATTTCCCAATTTCACCCAGTTGCTCCCGATTTCACCACGGAAACATCATAACTCAAAATTTAGCCATCTACAAACCTGAATTTTTTCATTCAACCAAAAAAATTTAGAAATTTCCATTCTCTAGTTAAATTTCCCCAACCTTCTTGTGAAATTCCTTTCAATTTCACTACTATAATTTAAAAAAAACAAATTGCAAACATCCTCTGCAACTACATTTTGGGAACTTTTCGTCAAGTGCTCTGTTATATGGGTCCATGAAGGCTAAGTGTTGAAAAATGGATATTTGATACCACTGTGTATCATCCCCAACTCCCTGTTGGGAAATGCCACATCCAAACTCCAAATTTTGATACCATTAATTTTATTGTTATGTTCTGCATTTGAACAAAGTTAAGCGAAATAACAATAATAATTTATAAACACAATTATCACAGAGATTCCATAACAAAAACCCATAATTATACACACAATAATTAAAATAAGCTCATGAAAGGCACTTATCTCATGAAATAAACACCAATTGCATGCAGACCTTCCACGTTCCTCCCAACCATAGACCACACTGCTCATAATCTCAGCAGTGGGTCACCCCCGAGCTGGGGCTAAACTCTACCAGGGAAGACGGGTCTGAAGCGAGTCTAAGCTCTGATAATTTACAGAATCGCTTAGTCCAAGTGCCCAGCTGTTGCAACTAGCCTATAGTCTCTCACTCCCCACATGGATGTCCCACCCCTAGAAGTGTTCCCCTTCTCTGCTCAATAGTCCCTCGGCTTCCCCACTTCCTTTTCGAGGCTTCAACAACAAGCTAGAAATGAAGTCTCGAAGCCTTGTAGTTATTGCCCAATGCACTAGGGAGTAATTCTAAGTAGTTTCTCACCCAAAGAAAACTACTCACGGGCCTGAAAACCTGCTTCTTCAACATACAAGCCTGGCAACCTACCTCTTCGACATATGGGCCTGACAATCTACCTCTTCAACATATGGGCTTGACAACTCACCTCTTCAACCTGCAACAATACCAGGTACCAATACCGATGGTAGCATGGAGGAGTGAAATCTAAGAGTAATGAATGAATGATAGCCAAAAGATGGGAATTACACTATATCCCCAAGTATACATGCATGTGTCCTTTAAGACATATGGCACCCAAGGGACTCCCTTGTCCCTACTTTAGAATCTTAGGATATATTTATATCCATAATTATAGTTTTAAGGAATATTAATATAATATTCCATTGGGATTAAGCCCCCTTAGCTTAGCCCCTTTTCTATACTGTTAGCCCCCTTTCCCTTTCTAGTGGAGTTTATCCCCCCATACTCATTTGTGGGTCAGTCTACAACAATGATGTACTTTTTTACATATTACATATTACAATAATAGTCTCATTTCCCTTCAACATCTAAGCTCTCTGGCCTAATAATCACATAAGCCTTCTGGCCTATAATAACTTGACTATGTTACAACAAATTTTGCCTCAATCCATGAAACTTGCTTGGATGGCTTTCCATTTCCCTATGCAGACTTGAAGTTCCCTTTTTGTGAATTCCAGAGCCAAAAAATCATATTTTTCCACATATGCGCACCCTATCAGTTATACAACAAGTGTATACGCATGTTGCTCCACTAAAACCCACAGACATCAGGTTTGGTGCTCAAAATTAAAAATTATGTCCGGTTTCCATGCCATGTCATGAGATCCATGATCCTTGACCTTCCATATACTGGAAACGCTCTGACTCAGCCCTTCAGTTCCATTGGAAGGCTATAAATTGGGCCATATCCAATCTTTGGCAAGGAAGAATTCAACTTTGAGAGCAAAGATTGTTAGGGACCTAACCCCTCACATAGGTAGAATAATATATTTCCATGTAATAAAGGCAAATACTAATAAGGCCTAGCAATAAGGAAGAACAAGTCAAATGTAAGAAGACCTAACAGAAGCTTTCACTTTTAGAAGGATCTTCCTCTAGATTGTTCTTTTGATAGACATATTTAGTATAAATAGGAGTCAAGAGTATGAGAATTTTTGTCTTGGATATTGATGTAATAGAGATCTGCTATGTTGGAGGTTTCCCCATTGAAGAGGCAAGTGAACATCGTTCTCAGTAATCAAAGTGCTCTTTCTAGTGTTATTCTGGCATTATTGGGGTGTTGTTCTGGTTATATCATTGTTTATCTGCCATTTCTAGCTAATTGTTTTTGTTCTTCATACTATTTTATATATGGAATATTACAAGTGGTATCAGAGCACCTTCCTCAACAAAAAATTGTGGGTTAAATTTTTTTCAAGGTAGAGATGTATTCTGGCGTCTTTAAGCTACAGAGATCTATTGTTACACGCATAAATCCACGGTCAGGGATTCATACACACAAGAAATACAAGTGGTACTTGAGCACACATTTGTTGGCCACCCTTGTAACCCCTGTTGGTACCTCTTTGAGTGGTAGCGCATCAAACAACACTTGTATACGGATCAACCTAGATCTCTTGAAGCCCTCCTTAGATAAAATGATCAGTCACCTCACTCTTATAGTGCCATCAAGAACAACAATCGGGAATATACTCTATATTACCTAGGTAGTCGGGTAGTACAGCTAAGGGCACGGTCTAGCCTCCTTAGTTGGTGCCTTAGGATATTGGGTCGAGTACTAATGTTGGACCTCACACGTATATCATAGAGATATAACACAAGGCAAACCCTTGCCTATAGAACCCTTGAAACCCTAAACCTTGGGAAGAAAACAAAAATAGAACAAACAATATATATTGTCGTGCAACTGTGTCTCTTGCATTCGAGTTGTGAAATTACTACACATTTCTTCGTGTTAAGCATTTGGGAATTTCATCACTGCAGTATTCTTCAGATCGGAGTATAACTCCACAGAAGTAAAAAAAAAAATATGGATCTTGTTGGAACCATTATTTGAGACCTATCATGTTCGATTTCTCTCTTCGCCCTTATCGCAATCATCCCTGTCATTTTTCAGCAAAATTTTTCATCGTGGACCCAACCCCCTTCCAACACCCTTATTTGGGCTTTACCCCATTGGATTCAACTCGTCACCCTAATTGTTGTGATACACTTTACCCATAACCCATTTTCTGTGTGGTCCCACCTGCCCCTTTTCATGTTCCCTCTTCATCATGGCCCAAACCTGTAGCCAAGACTTGGAAGCTCGCTTTAATACCTTGCACTCTAATTTCATAGAAACCCAACAAGAAGTGAGACAGATCAGTGCCAATATTGCCACCATCAATAAAAACATGCATTCCTCCATCAATGCTAAAATAGAGGACCTAAAACAAGACCTTTCTACCTAGCTTGAATAATTCACTACCATGATCTACGCCAAGCTGCATATCCCTACAGATCTTCCCTCATCTGACCCAATTTTGCAAACCGAACGTGAAACTTCCTCTCATTCCCAAAATTTTCAGCCCCATCACTTTCAGCATGACCTACGCCTTTCGTATGTGGATTTGACCAAATTTGATGGCTCAGATCCCACTGGCTAGGTAACTTAAATGGAACATTATTTCTCTTTGTATGGAATTACGGATGAGTTGGCCAAACTCTGGTATGTTGTTCTCTATATAGTTCAAGAACGTTGGCAATGGTGGAAATGGAGAAAAAATGTCTGCCAAGGGTATGTGGCTTGGACACACTTTGTGTCAGAGATTTATGAACGCTTTGACACTAACACCAACCATTTAGGTCGTTTGACAAAGTTGAAACAACCTAGCATGATGGAAGACTTTATAGCCTCTTTTGAGTGATTGGCTTTTCGTACAAAGGGCATGTCTGATGTTTTTTTCTGAGAATGTTTTATCAGTGGATTCAAGGATGAGATTAGTGCCCATTTCCTCATGGCTTGGCCTCAGAGTGGGGTGGACGCTACTAAAAGAGATAAGGAAGCACAACATGTTGTCTCTTCTCAAAACTGAAAACCCTCCTTTATTCCTCACATTAAACCAATCACTCCCAATCCTCTTTCTACTCCACTAAAGATCCAAAAATTGACCAGGGCTGAAATGGTTGAATGCCAACTCAAAGGCCTTTGTTATAATTGTGATGAAAAATATTCTCTTGTGCACAAGTGTAAAGAACAAAAGATTTTTATGGCCATCTCGGAGGATGTTTCAGAAGACGATGTTGAGGCTCCCCTTATGTCTGTGTCACCTGAACCCATTGACATGACCCCTCCCTCAAACCCTCCTGAAGTAGAATCGGTCATTTCCCTAAATGCTCTCACTGGATTCTCTGCTCCCCAAACCCTCAAGCTAATTGGTTTCATTAAGCATAGGAAGGTCATCATTCTTGTTGATAGTGGAAGCACCCACAACTTTATTCATCACCACATTTCCCAAGAAACTAATTGCTATATTTGTTTCATCAATAATTTTCAAATCGTGATTGCCAATGGCGGGTCCATGAAATGTGAAGTGCGTTGTGAACATGTGCATCTCCAAATTGGTGAGTACCACATGTAATCTTGTATGTTTTTTATCGACATGGGCGGTTGTGACATTGCGTTGGCTACAGAATGGCTAAGGACTTTGGGTCCCATTCTCATGGATTTTAAGGAATTAACCATGCAATTCGACCAGGAGGGCCAACAATATAAGTTCCAAGGCATAATCATCAGTTCCTCGGAGATCATCAATTCCCATCACATGGAAAAGATTCTCAAAAAAGGTCATTCTGAAATTATTTCCCAACTCCATGCCATACAAGCCACTGAGACACCCTCTGTGTCGCAAGACCTCCAATCCATCCTCTCTAAACATCAAGTGGTTTTTTCCACTCCTCGGGGACTCCCTTGTTCCCATGGTGTTCATGATCATTCAATTCCCCTTGTACAGGGAAGCCTTCCTCCCAATATCCACCCTTATAGTCATCCCTTTGCCCAAAAAAATTAAATTGAGAAAATTGTTCAAGAATTGCTCAACGCAGGTGTTATCCACCCTAGTACGATCCCCTACTCTTATCCTATGGACATGGTCCTTAATAAATAAGTTTCTTCGTGCATGTTTCCTAACTTCCTCACCCTCAAAAAACTCACCATTAAAGACAAATTTCCCATTCATGTCATTGATGACCTCTTGGATGAATTGAGTGCCGCCCATTTCTTTACTAAACTTAATCTTCATTCTGGCTACCACCAGATGCATATGAACGAGGCAAACATTCCTAAGACTACATTTAGAACTCATGAGGGCCACTATGAGTTTTTAGTCATGCCCTTTGGCTTGTGTAATGCTACCTCCACTTTCCAAAGCCTCATGAATCATGTCTTTCATCGTTTTCTCCGTCATTTTGTCTTAGTTTTTTTTTATGATATCCTCATCTATAGTAAAACCTGGACAACCCATCTTTCTCATGTGGATTGAGTTCTCCATCTACTCTCTCAGCACCAACTTTTCCTCAAACAATCTAAATGTGCTTTTGGCGCCTCGAAAGTCGAGTACTTGAGTCATATTGTTGGCAAGGTCAGTGTCAAGGTGGATCCTAAAAACATTGAAGCTATGCAAGATTGGCCTCACCCAAAGACTCTCAAAATATTGCATGGATTTCTGGGTTTAACAGGTTATTATCAAAAATTTGTTAAGAATTATGGAAAGATTGCGGCACCTCTCACTGCTCTCCTTAAAACAAATTCTTTCACTTGGAATCTAGCAGTTTCTCAGAATTTTCAAACCTTGAAGATGGCCATGTGCACCACTCTAGTCCTAGACCTTCCTGATTTCACAAAGACATTTGTCATTGAATGTGATGCTTCCAAGAAAGAAATTTCCGCAATCCTTATGCAAGAGGGTTGATCTTTGGCCTTTACCAGCAAACAACTCTCAGATCGACATTTGAGCAAATAAATCTATGAAAAGGAAATGTTGGCTATTCTGCATGTCGTGGATCTTTGGCGCCCTTATCTATTGGGCAACACTTCCAAAATAAGACAAATCATCAAAGCCTCAAGTATTTTCTGGAACAATGCCTTTCCTCCCTAGAGCAACAAAAATGGGTGACTAAGCTCTTTGGATATGATTATGAGATCATTTACAAGAAAGGAAAAGACAATGTGGTTGTTGATGCACTTTCCAAAAAATATGAAGATGAAAGGTCCCTTTTTCTCTCTCCTTCATTGTACCAAATTGGCTCCAATTTGTTCGCCAGGAATGGCTACACAATCCCAAACGTTCGCATATGATACAACAATTTCAGGGCAATTCTCCATTCTCCCTAGGATATTGTTGGCTCAATGATGAGCCTCGATAGAAAGGCCATTTGTATTTAAGTAAACAGTCAAAACATAAATCCACGGTACTTTTTGAACTTCATGCTACACCCACTGTTGGGCACTCCAGGGTTACCAAAACTTATGATTGGGTCAAACGTTCTTTTTTCTAAGATGGTATGAAACATAGCATTCACAATTTTGTGGTTGAATGTGATGTTTTTCAATGCAACAAGGGAGAAATAATCAAATCTCCTGGTACACTAAAACCGCTTCCAATTCCACCTGCTATTTGGCGGGATATCTCTATGGATTTTATTGTAGGCTTACCTAAATTGGGCAATAAATCAGTCATCATTGTGGTAATTGATCGTCTTTCCAGGTATGCTCATTTATGTGCTCTTTAACAGCCATTAGCCTCCATTGTGGCTCAACTTTTCATGGATCAGGTCTTCAAGCTTCATGGCATGCCTCATTCTATTGTTTCTGATCGCGACCCAACTTTCACCAACTATTTTTGGCAAGAACTATTAAAGCTACAAGGCACCCAATTGCATCTCAGAATAGCTTATCATCCCTAGACTGATGATCAAACTGAAGTTTTCAAAAAGTGGTTGGAAACATGTTTGAGGTGTTTTTCATTGGAAAGGAAAAATTGGAGGGCTCAATGGTTACCACTAGTTGAATGGTGGTACAACACTTCTTACCATACATTTATCCGCGTGACCCCTTTTGATGCGGTATATGGAAAAAATCCACCTTCGGTTCTCTCATACTTTCCTAATGTCTCTAAGATCTAGGCGGTTGACCAAATGCTTACAATTCGAGAGGCTATTCTCTGTACCCTCAAAGGGAATTTGGTCATGGCCCAGAATTGCATGAAGCAACAAGTAGATCAAGGTCACTCTGAACGCCAATTTGCAAAAGGAGATCAGGTGCTTCTTTAACTGCAAACTTACAAATAAAATTCATTCAAGACTGGCCATTGTCATAAACTGGTGCCCGGATTTTATGGTCCTTATACCATTCTCAAGCGTGTGGGACAGGTGGCCTATCAGTTAGCTTTGCCCAGTCATTCTAAGCTCAAATCCTATTTTTCATGTTTCCTGCTTAAAGAAGGTAATTGGAACTAAGTGCCAAACTCAAACCAACATTCATGAGTTGGACGAAGAAGGTTTCATTTGGCTACAACCACAAGTAGTTTTGGACTAGCGTGAGCGTCGACTGCGCCAGCGAACCATCAAGGAAGTGTTAGTCTAGTGGAAATATACAACTCCAGCAGATGCCACTTGGGAACCAGCTACCATTCTGCAATAATTTTCTCATATCAAGCCTTGAGGACAAGATTGTTTTTAAGGGGGAGGACATGTTAGGGACCTAACCCCTCATGTAGCTAGAATAATACATTTCCATTTAATAAAGGTCAATAGTAATAAGGCCTAGCAATAAGAAAGAATAAGTCAAATGTAAGAAGACCTAATAGAAGATTTCGCTTCTAGAAGGATCTTCCTCTAGATTGTTCTTTTGATAGAAATATTTAGTATAAATAGGAGTCAAGGGTATGAGAAGTTTTCTCTTGGATATTACTGTAATAGAGCTCTTCTCTGTTGGAGATTTCCCCCTCGAAGAGGCAAGTGAACATCGCTCTCAGTAATCAAAGTGCTCTTTCTGGTGTTATTCTGGTATTATTCTAGTATTATTGTGGTGTTGTTATGGTTATATCATTGTTTATATGCCATTTATAGCTAATTGTTTGTGTTATGCATACTATTTTATATCTGTAATATTACAAAGACACTCTGGAGAAATTTCATTTCATATTGAGTTTGCATCCCTTTGTCCTTGAAAGTCTGAACTCCATGTTCAACCCCCAAGCTCTTCATTCTTTGTGATGGAGAACCTCATTGACTCCTTTATATGAGCTTGACTTTCGTGGAAGATTGAAGTGGTGGAGGCCCAACTAGAGGGACTTAGTTTCTCGATTCCTATATGTGTCGAAGGTTTTCACCTACGTACTTATGTTGATTATTTTAATAAAAATACTATTTTCTCGTCCAATTGATATCTTGCAAATATTTGAATCATTATTCCAAGGGAATATTTGTCATGTATGCTAATGGATTATGCTCATTTATATGCTAACATTATATATTATCACCATATGCTTCCGTATATTGGTTGTTGAGGACAAGTTGCAGGTATAAAGCTTTGAGTTACGTGCTTAACGGTGATCTTCATTAAACATCTGGACGAGGTAGGCTCTTAGCCTTGTCTTGTTAGCATTTCGTTTATATAACATACTTGGGATTAGAGTTGATTTTTGTGTGTCATTAAATTTGTTGTGGTTTACCCCTTTCCATAGAGAGATTTTTCTCGTAACAGAATTGGCGACCATACTAGGGATTCATCTCATTTTTGGGGGTTTGGAGTGTTTTTCTCTTTGATTTTCTCTCTATTAGCCTGAGTTTCCTCGTCACCTGTTGCTTTACAATCTTTTTTTTTTTACCTTTCATATGAGTTTCTTAGCTTAACCCTTTCCCTAACAATGTTTTACTGGGTACATGCGGTTTTTCCTTTGACAAACATTAATATACGCGAGCTATCTTCTTTTAGGAAGCGTATATACGTTATTTGTTCTCAAATAGTCATGTACATCATCTCTTTAGTCTTGTTGGATAAGTTTGGTATTTGTTGGGTGAGTTTGGTTGGTTGTTGAGTCTTCTTGGGTCCCTATCCTAACTGTTAAGTGCTTACAGAGTGAAAGGACGCCTTTTTATTGTTGAATTTTCAGACAGTTTTCTTTCTTATCATCTTTTTCATTGGTTGTCCTTGCACATTTGTTTGAGTGTTTGTTTCTTGGTGTCCTGCTTGGCTTGTCTTTTTTGCTTGCAGTAGGGTATGCCTATGAAGTTGCTATTCAATCCTTGCATTTTATTTTTATCGAAGATACAAAAATATTTTCTTATTTGCACTTTTGATTATTTTTCATTGATTTTGTCATATTGGGAGATATTGCATTTCATTGAAATTGTAGAGATTGCATTTGAAAAATTGCATTTAGAAGCATACCATCTCTTTGAAATTCAAGACTAGTACTTAGCAGTGTTTTTATATTTGCTTATTTTTATATGTTGAGTCGTAATACCATCGGTTTCAAAAAAACACCTCTTGAGTAAGCATAAGCCATTAAAGTTAACGGTGATTAATTAAAATTGATTAGAAACGATTTTATTTTTCAGGGTACACAAACAAGTATAGGACATAGGGCCTTGGAATATGATTTTGTGAGTAAACTTCTCCAAGGCTATTAAACTAAATGTATGTGTCTGACCAGGAAGTGGTGAAACCCATTGTGTAATTAGTGATGTCATGAGGCTCTACTCACACCAGAGTTAAACACGAAGTCACGCAAAGTTGGTTACAGAGATAGCCCTCTATTACCTTCCTAGCTTCAGAGATATCTTTGGGTTCTATTCATTTTTTGGGGTACTTCTAGTACCTTTACCTCCGTGAGAGGTGGTACTTTCAAGATTTTAGGATTTTTTACCCTGCCCATATGGTGGGCTGGACTTACAATTGTTCACCTGCGCGTTGGTTATATTGTGGTGACTCTAGTTGCTTGAGATAGGTAGCCACATAGGTTACTTGTAGGGGTTGATCTATAGGTACCCTGAGTCAGATAAGGTGATTCAGGTGGATATTGGTGGCCACCCACCTTTTTCAAATGGCTCAAAATGGCTTTCTGGCAATTTTGGCAATTTACTATTTTTAGTAGGTTTTAACTTTCGGGGCCATTTTGAGGGCCCAAATGAAGGTTTTTCAAGATAAAGGTTCTCAATGATAGCCAAAGGAATATTGATCCCCCAAAATTAATCTCCTCGACGATACCTTTCCAGCGAGCTATCACATGCCTAAAACGGAGATCGTATGCAAAAGTTACGACCCCGGGAACTTGATGTACTCACTTACCCAAACGGCACCCACATGACTTTTGGCGCTTCATCTCCCAGGGTTAGGTTTTTGGCATTCCTGCTTAATGTAAAAAGGCCTTCAGAGCCTCATTGTAATCATATTCTTGTGAATGCGAGTAGCTGTCACATCTCTTCTCAGAGATAAGCTGCCACCATTCTAGCGAGTCTTTCACTCTGTATTTTTACAGTTTCTGTACATTTCTTTGATTAATAGAAATCATGTATTATTGTATATCTGTGTTTATGGTTGCATCTCTAATAAATTTATGTTATATTATTGAATATCTGCAATATCTCTGTGCATTTCTTTATTATATCTCCGCTCTCATTTCGTGCCAAAAATAATCCGGATCAGTGGTATCAGAGCAGGTTGCTCTTGATCATTTTTTTCAGTGCATGTCCCCGACGAGGTCCAAGTATAGCAAGTTGGGTCTCGAGCTTGTCTCTCTTGAAGACAATTTCTCTCGCATACCCAAGAAACCCTCAATGGTGGAAGAAAAGAAAAACGACGGAGCAGACGATCCTATCAATCTGTTGCTTGAGCAAACTCTCACGCGACAGAGGGACAAAATGATGGAGAATTTTTCCCACATCCTTAAATGCCTGCTGATAGAAGTAGGCGCATCTTCATCAAGAGGCCACTTTGGAGGCACCTCGCCTTTCAAGATACAAGTTAATTTTGATATTCCTGTATTTCAAGGGCAGATAGATGCAGAAGCCCTAGAAAAATGGTTAACTCTGTTCACAATTTTTCCAACAAAGAAAAGATCACCTTTGCACTCCTTAAATATCTCCCTCATGTCAAACATTGGTGGGAAACTTACTGGGAGAAAATTTCCATAGAGGAGTCTGGAATATATGGGGCCGATCCCACTTGGGATTTTTTTGTGGATGTGGTAAAAGAACAGTATTACCCTATTGGCAACTATGAGGACCCGTACATGAGATGGACCACACTGCGGCAAGAGAGGGGCCAAGCAGTTTTGGAGTTCACCAATACCTTCCATACCTTGCGCACCAAGCTGGGTATCAAAGACTTCGTGGGGGTCTACACAAATACATCCAAACTGAAATGGATTTTCTGGAAATCTCATCACTCGGTGTTGCTTATCGATATGTTGTTAAAATTGAGCAGAAATTTAAGCACCAGAACAAACGGGAATTGAGGTCTGCAAATATGAAACAACCAAAGTATGACAAAGACGGCCCTAACAAGCAGTCTTCCGAAAACCAGTCCAAGAAACAAGAAAAGAAGGGTCACGGGAAGACAAAGAAGGACACCGAAAAATGGTGCAAGTTCCACAAAAGCCCCTGGCACAACAACGATGAATGTTGCTCAAAATAGTCATTGGTGGCCGAGATCAAAGACAAAGAGCCGAACCCTGATTCAGATTATAATTCTAAAAATAATGATAAAGGAGAGATCATTGACACAGACCCCACTGTTATTGTCGCGACCACAGTAATTCAACCAGAAGAACCAACAGATCCTGAAGAGGGGGAGCGCCTTTTTCATTCATAGATGTGGGTGAAGGGGACCCCGTTGCATTTTATTGTTGATAGCAGAAGCCAAAAGAACCCCATCTCAGCAGAGGTCGTCAAACAGTTGGGATTTTCGACAACACCACCCCCGCAACCATACAACATCGGGTGGCTTCGGCAAGGACGAGATCTCCGTGTCAACCAACAGTGTCGATTGTCATATGGCATCCAACCCTTCAAGGATGAGGTATTATGTGATGTTTCCCCACTGGATGTCTGTGATGTTCTCTTGGGCCAACCATATATGTGGAGATGCCATGTTGTTTATGAGTCTCGACCCCGTAGTGTCATTGTTACTTTGGGGGGTCATCTCTACAGAATACCAGAGGTAGTTCCGACTACTGTTCCACCTAAAAAGTGTCGCAAGGTAGTATCTCATACTGCAAAATTTAGCTTCTTCACAATCTGTTCAAAAGGAGAAAAAAAGGACACTACAACCACTACAGCCTTGCCCCAAGCACCTTTTATCCAACAGAAGCAGGTCGACAAGGCTGCAGCAAAGTGAAAAGATTCCTTCTGCACATCATCCTCTCATGTATCTCGACTTGTTGAGCAGCCTCAACCACAACAAGTTCGTAACAAATTTCCACAAACTAAGCAGCGCGATGTCTCCAGCAAGACAAGCAGCTCACCAAGATGCAGATTCAACAAATGTTTTTCCCTCTCCCCTAGGAACTCAATGCAATGGATACCATTGCTTCATAAGGAGGGAGGATTGATCCAGGTGGATATTGGTGGCCACCCACCTTTTCCAAATGGCTCAAAATGGCTTTCTGGCAATTTTGGCAATTTACTATTTTTAGCAGGTTTTAACTTCCGG